>APFE030021001.1:72482-90373 GCA_000404065.3 Pinus taeda
TTGTTTGTCTTTTATACCCTTCGTATATATCATATGTCACACCCTGATGTAATTATCGCATGAACATTATTACCACTTATGGCAACGGTATTGACAATGACTACTGGAGACCTGGTACAGTTGACAGACACCCACACCCTCGGTTCCTCATTATATCACACGGGCTTATCTAAAAAAGCGATCCACCTTTTTGCCTTGGTTTCGGTACTCCATTGCTTTTTTACAACATGGCATAATGCTACCTGCTGTATTTCACGATTTGACTCCCGATTGGATGTTGCTCCTCTCTTTGACGGCTGGAGGCAGCCTATCAGATCGCGGGGGGGAGGTGATCTCATTTCCCAATGAGTACGTGGCTGCACACCATTCGAGCAAAATAATGGCACAATTCAACGATATGATGATCTCATTCTACGGACTGCCATCCACGATCTTTCTCTTTGCTGCATGCTCGGCGACGATCCTTTCTAAATTTAGCATCGAGCATCCTTTCTGCTTGGTAAATCCTGCAAACAGTGTTGTTTCATTCCTGAATCTATTTCTGGAGTACGCTATGGGCGGGAAGACAATTCGAAGCGAACCATGCAAGTTGACCGTGTCCGCTGCTCCCCGCGAAATCCTGGAAAATGCAGGATGGTTGAATTACTTCAACCGCCTGCAGGAATCGAACGAGACTGTAGCGTTGGAATTCTTGCAAAATTTGCAGGAAAACCACTCTATAGTCGGAGGAAAGAGGATAGGAGTAACAGAAGACATTATCGCAGAAGTATCAGGACTACCCGCTGTTGGATCCATATGGAAGCTGAAGAAGGAAAGACTGCAGAAAGTAATGGAAATCTTCCAAGGCGAAGGCCAAAGTCTAACAATTAAGGGGAAAGGAGTTCTGCCGACAGCACTGGGAGAGCCCTGGACCGAGCTGGCGAAGATAGTGCAGAGCTATATCACCTGCGAAGGGCGAAAAGATGTGGTAAGGGCTCGTCACTTAAAACTCTTAGCTGTTTTAAAAGGGAAATGTTCTGTAAATCTTCCTGCCCTTTTAAATTCTTTATTACACGATGCGGCCCAAAGCCTGAAGAAGGCTCAGCACACAGATATGGTTGTTAGCCATCACGGATTGATTCGGCTAATAATAAGCCACAGTCTTACCCAACAGCAACGCACTTGGGAGGAATTGGTGGAAACAGTTAAGAAGGGACTTGCTATACCACCCCCAAGGTCTGAACGAACCTCCAGCACACCAGAACATTCAGAAAAACATGAAGAGCTCCAGCAGCAGCTTCGAAACATCAGTCAGTCTGAGAGCCAGGCCTCTGAAGGATGGCAGAAGGAGCAGGAAAAGGTTGCTAAGGTAACTCGTCGACTAGATAATGCTGTTAAACAGTTGGATACCCTGTGCTCCTTGTATGATGATGTTTTGACTTGTAGAGCCCCTGCTAAAAATTATGCTTTGTTTTTACTTGAACGATATTTGAGATTAAAAATAAAAGCTATTAGGGCAGGAGCACCTATCCATATCAACACTGTTAATGATTTTATAGACTGCTGCAAGCACTATGGGGTTAAAGTTCAGAGGTTGTTATGTGAATTTTACCTGCACAATCTTGTCTTAGACGAGGAAACTGATCTGAACCCCGGCCCTTTCGTTGGCGATGTACAACTCCAAGCTTTTGTTTCATTTGGGGTGAATCAGTTAAAATGGCTTAAAGCTTACAACATCTTCCAGAGGAAAGAAAATAGTTTAGACTTATGGGTACGAGCCGAACCTAGGGACCCAAAAGTACTATGGAGAGAGCATAGAAGTATGATGAGGATCCCAGGTGTCATAAAATTATTAGGTCCTATGCATGAAAATTTGATCCAAAAAGGCCTCGAGTATTTCCTGACTATTAAAGACCATGCCCTCCATGCTACAAAGTTTCGTTACCGAACCTCTAACCCAAACATCCAGCTCAGGGAACCTTTTAACTTTGAAAATTTTGAGCTGGCTGCCAGTCGATTGAGTCTCTATGGAGAGCGGATTCTGCGAGCAGGACCATGCTGGTTGGGGTATCGGTTTCGCAGCCCAATTATTTGGCATCCTGTACCTGGATATCAGGCCCTATATGAGATGCCCGCAGATCAGTTAGATCAGTTCTTTGACCATCTAGTTGCTAATCATGGTTGTTGACCTCTTCGTGAGATCCCTTCTCCAACCTACTCTCTCACAGCCTTGCATGTCAACTATAACGTTTTCATGAGGACATGAAACAGGGTAAGCAGGGGGGTGTGTGGAGCGCTTGAAAGGTATGCTTTTTATATAGTAATCTAGTGGTTTTCTAATAAGTTTCCTAACCTTTTCTGCATTATAAGTCAAAAAAATAAAAGGGTTGTGATAAATTGTGTGAAAATGGAAAAACGAAGCTCAATCACCAATAATCGATGTTTTCTATGCAGAAGGACGCGGAAACAGGGGATCATCGAGCAGAAACAAGAAGCAAAGGGAAAGCAACTGCTGTCCCCTCGCTAGGGAACCGGATGCGGACGTGATCAAGTAAAATTAGAGCCGAATGATCCAGGAAAAGAACGTGGACGCCAAGACGGAGAACGCAAGAAAGGAACAAGAAGAACTGAACGATTAGCGAATCCCTCAGGATCTCTGATCCTGAGGGATCGTTGCTTTAGCTTATCTTTTGTATCTAGATATCTCCGTCATTTCTGTTATATAAATATACCACGCCATTGAGTGTGGGAGATCAATTATTGTAATTACATGATTCAGAACAAGCTTTGAGCATTAAGTTTTGCTGAGACCTGATTTTGTGTACCTTCGTTAATGCAATCAATATAAAGGACTCTGTGTTCACTTCGTTTCTGTATCTGAGGTAGCTTCAAGCGGTGTACCATTGGTAGCCAAGGGCCCAGCTCCGACGGTCACTCGCTGTTGTATCATACGGTGGTTGGTGTGGTTTGATTATTTCCTTTGTTTCAAGCAATCTGATATATCTTTCACATGATAGACTATGCTTCTCAGTTAATCTCTGAATCTGAATAAGTTTCCTAACTCATGTCTCTGTGTTATATAAAGTGAATCTATTTGAATTGCATCCCGGTATTAGTATGACTGGTATCATCATTGGATTCATATAAAATAAGTGTTTGCGAGATTTGAAGACAATATCACTTTGTTCAGAAATAGTCACATCATACATTACTCTCGGATTGTTGTAATAGCTTAGAATATGTGCATTCATTTAAGTTTGCTGTTCCATTGCGTTTGTTGTTCCAATTGAGTTTGTTGTTCCATTAGATTAACGTTTCTTGTTTGTTGTTCCAATTGAGTTTGTTGTTCCAATTGAGTTTGTTGTTCCTATTGAGTTTGCTGTTCCATTTGATTGACGTTTCCTGTTTGTTGTTCCATTTACTTATGTTGTTCATTCGATTACTGTTGTTCCATTTACTTATGCTGTTCCATTTACTTTCACTTATCTGCCTTTGTTGCTTTCGCGTGATAGCAGGCCTAAGACTGTTGTGAGCCCAGCAAGACGCTGCCTGACTCCCAGATCTATAAGCCCATGCTTTGGTTTCTTTCTTTATCAGTTTCTAAAGGGAAGGGTTATTGGTTCCGTGCCCTTGACTGATCAAATTGATTTGTGTGATTTTATCTTTGAGTTGATTCAGTTATAGTTTAGTGTCTGTTTCCTTTCAATTCATTAGAGCGCTATACTACCGAGCATTACTTGGACAAAACAGCCTCGGATTGAGTTACTCCTTGAAAGAACAAAGCGATCCCGGATTGACATAATAATGTGGAATAATTGGTGGTGTGAGAGACCCTAGTTTTCGCTCTACAGTTGGGTATGTATTTTTCAATAGAGATCCCAATTGAGCTTCTATTTCAATCAATGATTTGTTATTTAATTCTTTATTCCTCTTGGCCTAGCTATTGAAGGAAGTGTAATTTACTTTTGATATTTTTACTTATTCAAGAAAAGAAATATTATTTTTATAATATATGACAATGAGTTTCTTGCTCATTGTAGTAGGTCTAGCACATGTCAAAGTGCTATAGGTGAGTCAAATAGTCAAGAGAAAATATTGAAGGCCTTAAGGGCATGTTACATTATGTATAAATATATATTAAATTAAAAGGGAAACCTCCAAGAAAAGTCAAGTATACTCCTAGGCAATGGCACCTTCAACAAGCTCCTTCAAGCTTGATACAACACCATGGAAACTATCTGAAGTCTGATCAACAAGTCAGCCACCAAACTGCCTTGAAATTCGGCCTACAAGTAATAGGACAAGTCAACCTAAATGCAGTTAGTCAAGTTGGCTTAAATGGAGGGGAAGTCCTCTATTTATAGAGGTTGTACACTATAAAGACAACGCATGAATTGTGCTCTGAAATTCGAAAGAGAAAGAGAACAAAAAGGTTGAAGGAAGTCAAGGTAAAAGGGGCTACTAGGGCAACGAATAGGAGAGGAGGAACATCAAAGAATAAGGGACTCCTTCTAGGGTATACACAGTCACTTGTGTGAGGGAATGAAGGACAGTCTACGGCTATAACATCAGTAAGATCACAATTGGATATTTATGTTTGTTTGGATCTAAAACTAGGCCCATAAAGGCCTCTTACTCCAACGTGGAAGAATGACATCAAGCAAAGTAAGAAATAAGGAGACCGAAGTATAAAGAATTGTTTCTAGGGCTAGAAATAATCCCACATGCAAGGTGCAGTAAGGGTATGTCTGAGCCATAACCACGACTAGTGAATAGTTCATCGTTTGGATGAGAGATCAAGCCTACAAGAACTCCCAAGCCTAGTGGATGAGCCTATCTCTCTAAAGTAAAATGACTCTAATTGGAAGACGAATTGTTGGAAGACAAAGTGCTAGAAGAAGTGTCAAGGTATATGGTACAAAAAGAAGTAAAGACGACTTTTTGTTGGAGGATCTCTTAGTCAGGGATCTAGGGTTTGGCATTGATCAATAGAAGCTTCAATAAGAGAAATTCACTAAATGGTTTTCCTCTCAAGAGAAGATAGGTTTTTTCCCTGGCAGAGATCCAACAGCATGTATTCTTGTTTTTATGTTTAGTAGCAGTTTGATGAAGTACACACATATTCACGAATAAGAAGAAGAAGAAGAATAAGCTAACAAGAAAAGTAAAAATACTCCACAAATTGTTATCAAGTAACGAAGAATCAAACTACACTACACTTCCCTAGATTCTTCAACATGGTATCAGAGCTAAGGTGACACATCAAAAAAATGGCAACTCAAGAACACTCATCAAGAAGAAGCATCTACAAAGTTGAAGCATCAAGCCTAGAAGTCTCAATCACATCAAGGACAAGAAGGGTCTACAATCCATCATCCGTCAAGGAGGTCTACAAATCTAGAAGAAGAGCCTTACATAAAGGAACCTACAAAGAAGAGCAGATTGTAGCAGGACCTATATCAAGCTACAAGTATTTAAGAAAACATCATCACCAAGCAATTCCATTTGGAGAAGGAAAATTGAAGAACATTAAGATCCAGGGAAGATAAGCCATTGAGCCTTCAAGAAGGAAGAAAATCCATCACATATCAAAATTTATCAAGCAAGTAAATGTCCCCTTCTGAATATACATCAATCTATGTTTGAAAGGGAAGAAATAAATTGGTAGGTACCAGTAACTCAAGGAGAATGAACTCCTAGAGCATGTCAAAGGGAATATCACTATCCCTGCTAAGGAATAGACTCAAGCCTTAGCCAAGTACAATAAGGATAAGACAAGAGCTCAAAGGATTCTGATAGAATCAATCAAAGACTCTCTCATTCCTTATGTCTCCAAGTTTGAGACATAAAAAGAAATTTATGATAAGTTAGTAGAGCTATTCTCGGCATCCACAATCGGAGAAGTAATATCTCTAAGGAATGAATTGTATAAGATGAAGATAATGAAGGAAGGAATATCTCCCTACTTCATGAAAAACTCTGAAATGAGAGATCAACTTCAAGAGCTTGGGGAAGTCATGTCTGACAGAGAGATGACAAATGTAGTACTCAATGCTCTACCTGAGGAGTGTGGAAACCTCACATCTAGCATATATGCCAAGAAGGAAGCAACCACTCTCAGTGAAATGTGGTCTCTATGCAGAACAAAGGAAACCAAACTTAAGGCAAAACAAGATGTGGGATCAAAGGAGCAAACATTTGCTACCATGGCAAAAATAAAGGGTAAATTTGGCAAGCTTGTTCCACGAAGAACAAACAAAAAAGACATGTCCAAGATCCAATTTTTTTGATGCCAAGAATATGGACATTAAAAAAATAATTTCCCTAAGCTTAAGAAGGACAATAATAACAAAAGAAAGATGGAAGAAGCTCACATGACGCAAGAGTTTAAAGAAGAAGGAAAGAATCAAAAGAAGGAAGATCCTCCAAATCTCTACTATGAGTAGGTCAAACTCTTTACTTCTAGACTTCTTTCAAAGTTTTGAGTAGGATAGGAGCACATAGGAATAAATTAAAATTGCATGGATAGAACATCCTCTAGAATATAGAAGCATGATGTACATAGAGTTCTATATACTCATGTAGATATAGAATTTATGATAAGAACAAAAGTGCATAAGTAGAAATATATTCTAGAATATAGGAGCATGGTAGATATAGCGCAAGGCATTCATGTATAATAAGCATACCTAGTATAGGACTTCATAATCGATGAAATAAAAATTGATCATGATAAGAATCTTAGAAGACCTATATCATCGAAAGAAAGGCAACATTTGCAAGGCAATGATATTTAAGATCCTATGATGGAATCTTCAAAAGAAGGTTCATGGACCAAAGCAAATGTCTCATTGGGAATCCCAATCATGGGTTTCAAGAAAAGAATGATATGCAAGCAAGCTAAGATAAAGCAAGAAGGGCCACACCAAAGGATGATCAAAGGAGAATAAGGATGAGGTATGTATGCATCAAAGTTTAAATCATGTTATCATTTGTATATTATTGAGTCATGGCTATAGTTCTATAACATGATCAAGCATGAAATAATCTCTTTCACCAAGAACATGCTCAAAGTCATGTACATAATGCAATAAGGATCAACAAAAGAATATGCTCACATAAGGAGCATAAGAGCTGACTAAGAAGCAAGAAGAAATGCTGACAAGACAAAAAAGCAAGCAATGAAGGAATGCTCTCACAAGAAGCATTAGATAGTTGACCTATCTATCTGAGAAGAAGCTAATGAAGAATGAGTTCAAGCATGTGAAGAACACCATACAAACCCAAAAAGCAAGCAATGAAGGAATGCTCTCACAAGAAGAATTAGATGGTTGACCTATCTATCTGAGAAGAAGCTAATGAAGAAAGAGATCAAGCATGTGAAGAACACCATGATCACCAAGAATCACTATTTGACAAAATTCCTTGAAAGATATCTCCCGAAAGAAGGCATGACAACTCTGATAAAGGAAAAAAGGACCCTTGACACCTATGAAGGCCTTGATGATATAAAGGTGCAGATAACTGATTCTACTCTACAGAGATGTCATGATGAAGAATCCATCCAACAAAAGAAAAGTCAATGTTGAAGCAATATCGGGATGAAGTCATGATGGGCTACTAGGTCAAAATATGTAATCAAGCAAGTACAATGAAGCATCCATGAGAAGATTATTTTGAAGCACAAACAAGATGACAAAGGAGTAACCAAGATGACAAGAAAAACCTGATAGCCACTTTCCATGAAACAATGACATGACAAACCAAGAAGGAAAGTGATCGATGGATGGTGCCCTACCTAGAAGAAGTTCGAACAAAGACTTCATGACATCAAGAAAGGAAGGAGATCAAGCAGTTGAAGAACCCATGAAGAATAATTTTCTTATGAAGGAAAGAGTCCCCAGTTAAGAGGGAGATCTGATAGGTCCCTGATCAAGAGGGAGTTTTGGATCACCCCTGATTACAAAGGAGTGACAATTGTGTTTTCCATTTCATGAATCATGCACTATACTAGGACTAAGAGGCGTAACTCTAGATGAAGGCCATGAATGTAAATATAGACACAAGATAGACACAACATTTTTGTCTTCACTTGGGAAGAAAGAATGGGAGGATTAGGTAATCATCTGGCATCTGATACTCTTTGAGGATGTGTAGAGAATCCAAGACAAGAGTAGGCAAGAGGACCAATATTCTTTGAGGGTTGGGAACCCAAGATAAGAATAGTCCTAGAAGGTCATACTCAGTGAACACTCGGGTGGGTATGTACCTTGAGAGACAATGATGAAGGTGTCTATAAATCATTGGTCTCGCCAACATTGTAGCTCATGGTATCATAAAGAGATGGAGTTTTTAGTCAAGGCATTTCACTATGACAATGCTAATGAATATGATGCTATAAAAGATGGATTGCAAATCTAGTTTCTCTTATGTGAATTCTTCAAGATTGATAATAGCCAAACACCTTGTAATGTTGTATGAATACCTCCCTAGTTAAGAGGGAGTGTTAAGGAAGTGTAACTACGTTCAGTCTTCATAAATGTACTTTTGATATTTGTACTTATTCAAGAAAATAAATATTATTTTTGTAATATATGACAATGAGTTTCTTGCTCATTGTAGTAGGTATCATACATGTCAAAGTGCTATAGGTGAGTCAAATAGTCAAGAGAAAATATTGAAGGCCTTAAGGGCATGTTACACTATGTATATATATATATTAAATTCAAAGGGAAACCTCCAAGCAAATTCAAGTCTACTCCTAGGAAATGGCACCTTCAAAAAGCTCCTTCAAGCATGCTACAACACTATGGAAACTATCTGAAGTCTACTCAATAAGTCATCCACCAAACTGCCCTCAAAGTCGGCCTACAAGTAAGAGGACAAGTAGGCCTAAATGCATTCAGTCAAGTCAGCTTAAATGTGGGTACATTCCTCTATTTATAGAGGTTTTCCACTCCAAAGACAACGGATCAATTGTGCTCTGAAATCCGCAAG
This sequence comes from Pinus taeda, assembly GCA_000404065.3. Lineage (NCBI taxonomy): Eukaryota > Viridiplantae > Streptophyta > Pinopsida > Pinales > Pinaceae > Pinus > Pinus taeda. Next base: position 81,459 of record APFE030021001.1, read on the forward strand.
AGAAAGAGAACAAGAAGGCCGAAGGAAGTCAAGGTAAAAGGGGCTACTAGGGCAGTGAAGAGGAGAGGAGGAACAACGAAGAGTAAGCGACTATTTCTAGGGTATACATAGTCACACGTGCAAGGGAATGAAGGAAAATTTGTGGCTATAATAGTAGTAAGATCACAATTGGATATTTATGTTTGTTTGGGGCTAAAACTAGGCCCATAAAGGCCTCCTACTCCAGCGTGGAAGAAGGACATTAAGCAAATTAATAAAGAAGGAGACCAAGGTATATGATCCAAAATGGATCCTGAACACCCTCTAAGTCTTCAAACATTCAAAACTATCGCATAAGAAGAAGCTTTAAAAATGGCGGATTACAATATCGGGAGTGAACAACACAAGGAAACAACGGAGGTCAAAAGAACTTTGCACAGGAGTCGTCGGATCTGGCCAATCAACGGTCCAGATTCGATCGACATATCACAATTGGTGGTGACAGGCGGAGGTTATTAGAGGCGACCATATAAATGTTGTGATAGTGATCAGCGGGGTCAACGAGGACCGTTGATCAAGCAGCAGATTGACGGCACAGGTTAACCCGCTATATCGCATCGACAAATTACAAGGGAGCACTTACAACGGCCCGGGGACTATGCGATATGCAATTGCGATATATATCGCTTCGCAATATCGCGTCGGAGAATTACAAAGGAGTGGGGCCGATAACAAACGTGACTTGCGATAGCCGGACCCGATAATGTTACAGATAATAAATTATATATTTGGAGATCTGGAAAACAACATTTTCCTGTGTATTTCGCATTTCTGCTAAAATGAATGAAATACAAAGGAAATGTGTCGATGCGATGAAACCAGACCCGAAAGGGTTTATTAATGTAGTTGTATATTATTTCAAGTCTTATATGAGCTATTTTGCAAGCTTTTCAATGTTTTAATGAATTTTCCAAATACAAAGGGAAACCACGAAACGAGCGGGATTTCGAGCGTGTCGTAGGCGGTAAGTGGTTTTGGCCAGGCTCCACCCAAACCCATACACTGGCTGCCACATGGCTAGGCATCGGAGAGAAGGAAACCCGCCTTTTGGGCAGGTAATCTCCATACACCTTCATCGCCCGAAATGAATCTCAGCCACTGGATCAAGATCACTCAGATCAACGGTGGATATGCGATCGCGATATAAAGGTGGACCCGATAGAAATATAGTGCGGATTTATGAATGTTTGAAGTCTGATGAACAATGATTTGGAAAATTTTTCCCGTGTTTTAAAGTGTTTCTCTGTGTAAATATAAAATGTTATTTTTGGGGATTTCAAAGGCCCGATGGTCCCTTCCATTGCAGAACAGGTGGCCACCTTCCCTGAAGATGTTATGCCATGATTGCTAACACTTAGAAGGGGATTCGAGTGGACAAAGGTTGGGAGCCAAAGAGCCCGAGAAGAGGAAATGAATAGACATTGCCAATTGGCTTTAAAGCCACATACTGATAGAGACAGAGAGGAAGTAGTGTTGAGACAGAGCAAAGACAGAGATAGAGAGTGAGAGGGAGAGTCTGTGTACTCAGAGAGGCTTGAGGTGTTAAAGAAAATGCCTGTTGTTTTGTATCTGTTGTGTTGAGACTCAATTTGAGCTCACACTTTTTAAAACTCTGCTCTTGAAGACATAAAAGAGAGGTCACCACTGAAGGCTAGACAAGGAGACGTAGCCCAAGAGTTTTGGGTGAACTCCATATTAAATTTGTTGTGTTTATGTGTGTCTATATATTATGCTCTCTAACTGCTCAATTGTCTATATTATTCGCAATTTTATTGATCCATTGCACTAAGTAATATAGGCTAATCCATGCACATGAGTCTGTAATACCTTAAAAGTAATCTAAGATCATAATTTCATATCAAGTGGTATTAGAGCTTTAGGTTTGCTAAGGTTAGACAAGCTTGTGCTGGATTGTTGAATGCTAACTAGGTCAAAGCTCAAAATAGGAGAAGGAGAACTTGTTAAGTCTAATCTAGAAATTGGAAGAGTCTATCCTCAGAGGAAAATGGCATAAGAGATTCCATTGGAATCAAAGTCTCAGTTCATGGACAGTTTCATGACCATGAAAGCCATGGTGGAAGAAATGTATTGGGAATTTAAGAAGGATTGAGGAGCAAGCACCTCAACACCCGAACAAGGAAAAGGAGTAGAGGTAACTGGATTAGACAGATTGATGTGTATTCCAGGGTGCAGAACATTGATTCAGAAAAGAGTAAAATTCAGCTAGCTAGCCTTTGCCTTGGAGGAACTTCCCTAGTGTGGTGGGAAGGCAGGACACAAGCTGATTTGAAGAAGCATGGTAAAATTCTTTCTCCCTGGAGTAAATTTGTTTCTGCCCTTAAAAATAAATTCTATCCACTAGCTTATATGCAGCAAGAAATGATGAGTTGGCAAACTCTTCACCAATTAAAGGGGCAAAGTGTACAAGGCTATACCCAGGAATTTAGAAAAAGAGCTTTAATTCTAGGCATTTCTCTAGACTCACCTGAAACTTTGTTGAAGTATATAGGTGGTCTGCATAGCTATTTGAGGCACACCATTATCATGTTTAACCTCACTAGCATAGATGAGGTATCCATTCAGGCTACACATCTAGAGGCTAGAGGCAAGAATGTAAACCCAGAGATTGGGAGATCATCAAAACCCACTGCAAGCAAGAACAAGGAAAAGAAGAAGCTGAGATGGAAAGAGAGGAAGGCAAAAGATGTACAGAAAGACAAACCTTCATGCACTCACTGCAAGAAGGATGGACATGATGATGCACACTGATGGTCTTTGCATCTGGAGCTGAAACCCAAGAAGTTTGATGGCAAGAAGAAGAAGATTGTTACTACTATTCAGAAAGAATTGGGGTCGAACTTAGGTGATGAAACAATAGTCACAACTACAAGTATAAAAGGTAAAAATCCTGAAGCATCTACTAGTAATTCTGCATAATCTATTGATAATGAAGAAAATGAGAGGAAAAGACATGAGATTTTTCATATTAGAGTTATTTCCAAGCATCAAAAGATTGATACTTTATTTGATAGTGGATCACAAGCAAACTTGATTTCTGAAGCAATTGTAAAGAAGTTGTGATTACTAACCACACCTCACAAGAAGCCATATCCATTAGGTTGGGTATGTGATAAAGCAAAGCTACAAGTGACTAGACAATGTAAACTTAAGTTTGCATTTGGGTCAACATTTGTAGATGAGGTTGAGTTAGATATAGTTCCCTTGGATATATGTGGTGTTGTTTTAAGAAGTCCTTACTTGTATGATAGAAAAGCCATTTTCTATGGAGCTGAAAATAAGTATCAACTCACCAAAGATGGAATAGAATATATTGTAAGAGCTCATCAACTCAAAAATAATTACACTCTCATAAACTCAGGGCAGATGAAAAGAATTGTAAATTCATGCAAGCAATTTTTACTAATGGTTGTAAAGGAAAAGAACCCTGATAAAACAAATATATTTGAGGGTTGTGAAGCTAAACAGAAAGCTGATTTAGAAAAAGTTGTTTCAGAATATGATATCCTATTTCAAGAACCTAAAGGTCTACCACCCAAAAGGGAAATAGTACATGATATTCATTTGCAGCAAGATGCTCCATTGCCTAACATTGGAATGTACAGGTTATTTTCTTTAGAGAATGCAGAGATCAAGAAGCAGGTGTAGGAGCTGCTTGATAAAGGGTTCATAAGGCCAAGCACATCACCATGCGGATCTCCAATCGTGTTGGTGAGAAATAAATATGGTTCGTGGAGGATGTGCATTGATTACAGAGCACTGAATAAAATAACGATCAAGCATCGTTATCCTCTTCCTCGCATTGATGATCTATTAGATCAGCTGAAAGAGGTAGATTACTTTTCCAAGTTGGACTTGCGCAGTGGCTATCATCAAGTCATAGTAGCAGAACAAGATGCATGGAAGACTACTTTCAAAACAAAGCAAGGGTAGTATGAATGGCTAGTTATGCCTTTTGGCTTAACTAATGCTCCTGCCACTTTCATGAGAGTTATGAATGATGTACTCAGGCCTTTTATTGATGATTTTGTAATTGTATATTTAGATGAAATTCTTGTTTTTACTAAAACATGGGAAGAACTTTTGAAGCATGTAAAGCAGACTCTAGATGTTTTGAAAAGAGAAAATCTCTATGTTAAGTTATCAAAATGTGAATTTGGCAAAAAATCTTTAAATTATTTGGGTCATATTGTAGGGTGTGTTGAATTGAAGATAGATCCCTCTAAGGTTGAATTCATTGTGAACTGGCCTAAACCCAAATTTGCTACAAAAGTTAGGAGCTTCCTAGGAGCAGCACAATATTGGAGAAAGTTTATTGCTAACTTTTCCTTGATTTCAGCTCCCTTACATGAGTTAACAAGATTGAATAAGGTGTTTCAATGGGGAGGAAAACAGCAGAAAGCCTTCCACACCTTGAAAGAAAAAATTAGTACAGCACTAGTACTAGAATTGCCAGATCTTGAAAGACCATTTGAGATTGAAAGAGATGCCAGTGACTATGCCATGGGAGCAGTTTTGATGCAACAAAACCCATATGCTATCATTCTAATACATTTAATTATGTAGTAGTTAATTATCCCACATATGATAAAGAATTGTATGCATTAGTACAGAGTGTGAAAAAGTGGAAACATTACTTAATGGGCAAAGAAACAATCATCCATACAGACCATCAACCACTTCAATATTTGCACTCACAAACTAAATTGCAGCAATCAAGACACTATAGGTGGATGGGCTTTCTACAGCAGTTTCATCTAGTCATCAGATATAAGAATGGCATACACAATAAAGTTGCAGATGTGTTGTCTAGACCAATTATAAATGCATCTACTATACTTAAGCATAAATCAGTAATGCATGAAAGCTACATTGAACAATATGCTCAAGATGTAGATTTTAAAGATGTATATGCAACTTTAAGTCATGGAAAACAAGTAGAAGAATTGGATTATTATATTAAGGATCAAATCTTGTATCATTTGGGAAAGTTATGCATTCCTCAAACTGAAAGAGTTAACATAATCCGAGAAGCACACACTTCTCTAATATCAGGTCATTTTGGTGTGAGTAAAATAGTTGCACAACTGCAAAGGTTCTGTTATTGGCCAAGAATGCATGAAACAATTTCTAGATATATTAAAGGGTGTACCATGTGTGCTAAAAGCAAGCCCAGCAATAGAAAAATAGGCTTGTACACTCCACTTCTAGTTCCTTCTCATCCTTGGGAAAGTGTTTCCATCGACTTTGTTGGGGGATTTCAAAAATCTAGAAAAGGTCATGATTATTTATATGTTATTGTGGACAGGTTTAGCAAAATGTGTATTTTAATACCTTGTAACAATAAGATTACAACTGAACAAATAGCGAAGTTGTTCTTTCAGCATGTGTGGGTTCATTTTGGGTTACCCACTTCCATTGTATCTGATCGAGATTCCTGATTTGTTGGGAAGTTTTGGTCAAGTCTATGGGAATTGATGGACACTAGATTTAAGAAGAGCATAGCCTTTCATCCACAAACAGATGGCCAAACAAAGGTGGTCAACATGACAGTGATCCAGTTGCTCAGGGGCTGTTGCAGCAAGCATCCCAAGCTTTGGTATGAACATTTGTGTTATGTGCAACATGCTTACAACCGTGCTAAACACTCTTCTACACAGAGATCTCCTTTTGAGACATGTTTTGGTTTTACACCAAGTTCTCCCTTAGATTTTGTCTTTGTAAAAGACATAGCAGTTGATGGACACAGTGATGTGGACAAAGCAACCAAGTTTATTGAACAGATTCAAGAAATTCACCAGGCAGTGCAGGAACAGCTAGAAAGAAGCCAGACTAAGTACAAGGCAAGGCATGATAAGCATCGAATTGAACATAGCTTCCAATTTGGTGATCAAGTCTGGTTGTACATTAGTAAAGATAGAATGCAAGGTGAAGGAAATAAGTTGAAGCCAATAAGATATGGGCCTTTTAAGATACTTGATAAAATTGGTGAGAACGCTTCTCGCCTTGATTTGCCAGCTTATATGCATATCTATTCAGTCATTAATGCAGAGAACTTGAGACTGTTTGAACCTTCATTGATTGAAGATCCTGAAGAGAAAAGTCAGTTGCCTGAATATCTCAATGAGTTGCAGGAAGATACAGTTTTGGACAGGAAGCTGAGAACTATGCACAGAGGTGTTATATAGGAATAGTGTCCACTCGGATGCTGTTATTCCCACTAAGATGGGTGGCTATCTTGGAAACAAAAAATCAAAGTCTACTATTGCTTCCTTTTATGAAAATAGATGAGAGGAGAACCAAGAGGGCCAACCTGAGTCTTGCGTTTGATTTCCTCTCCTTCTTGATAGAGTTTCACCGCTTCTTCTTTGTTTGCCTAGCTTCACAAGGACCTGTGGAATCACGACAACATACTACTATGCAAGAAACAAGGATCTAAATTCATAAATAATACATGATCAGATGTGTATTAACCATATACATGCATATATAAACAAGTACACAAGAATATGGAAGGAAACAAGAATAGCTTTATTCAGATGAAAAGTAGCAAGAGGATTACAACCATGTGCTCTGACCTAGCATCATCCTCTAGCTAAGAAGCCCTTCTTCACCCCAAGCAAAGCTAGATCACCCAACACTGTGAATGTACACCAGAAAAGCAACAACACTTCTCTATAAGATACAAAATTCTAGCCCCTGGATCTCTGTGATGAGGGATCCATATATAGATGATTACAGAGCGGCGAGTCATCTTCTGGGATCTTGATTAGTGTCTTCTCTCTGATAGTTCTTGCTTCCACTTGGAGAATGATGATCTCTTACTCATCCCTGGTCGAAAATGGAGAGGCAAGTTTTAGAGGGGAAGCTTCTGGAAGATTTCATGATCTTCCACCTCGCATTTTTGTCCCTGCCATTTGATCATTCCCGACCATCGCACCCTATAGAGGAGAAAATCAGTATGCATCGCACCTTGTACACTGGGAAGGTGATATGCATCGCACCCCTGCATTGAGCTTTCAGTATGGTCCAATTTTGACCATTTATGAGCAGTTTTTAGTGGAGAACTTTTGGGAGATGATGTAATTAGTTGACCTTGTTCCATTAGGCAATGAAGCAACACTTTTAGGGACTTAGGAGCCCTCAGTTTATGGACATTTATGATTGGGGTTGATGTGCCCAAAAATGTCTATAACAGTTGCCCCTAACGCATGAGGTCGTTAATCTTTCTGATGTCAAGTGAAATGCTTTACTATGAGGATCTGAAGTTTTTCTGAGCTGGGAGGTGACCTGTAATAAGATACAATACAATACATTATTTTGAAAACATTTTTTTCATGATCTAGCTGAGGTGGGCATTCCCATGCTCAGCTTCATAAATTCATTTCCATGTACATAGGACAAACAATCGTTTGTGTGACAGACTGATGATATGGACACATCATCCTTTGACTTGGATGATCATCTATTCGGAAATGATGTACACTTGATGTCTTTATATTCCTGAATATATCGCAGCTCAGATGGATGAAACTAGATCTGGGGTCTTCAAAACTCGTTCAATATTCACTCGGTGTACAAGTCGATCCATGTGAAAAATGTTCTGGAGTAGAACATGGAAAGACATCGCCTGATTACCAGCCAATGATGTAAGCTATTAACAGACGCGAGAGGAATCACCAATAATGACAATGACCCTCAAGGTACTACAGTACAATTCACGTGGCGTGAAAAGGACTTGGCATCGAACACCACGCAAAATATCTCGGTTGAAGGCCATTGATGTAAACTTGTCGCCGAAAGTGAGAAACTTGCCATTGAGGCATGCAAGCTTCAAAGTACTGAAAGGGTTGTTCCTAAGTCAACTTCTTGGATAATGAGCTGATGTCGACAAGAAGCGACCCGTCGCAGGAGGGCATTAATGAATCCCACATCAATGACACAGAACGAAGCAAATGATTTTGGAGGTGAAAACAAACTGACAATATGGGGGTTCAGGGTGGCGGTCATGAAGGAATGAAGCATGAATGTATTGCAGTGGGTGAGACTCAGGTGAATTGTCTGAATGACTTCTATTGAACATATCGGCGACACTGACGATGGATTGGTAGCATTAACCCCAGAGATGGATGGTGTGACGGACCAATGGTGAGGACCAGTGAACGGAACAACCCAACCCGGCATGGATGCGGAAGGAAAGTGTCATGTTCAAGAGCGACTTGTTACCAATAAAGTTTCTTCTTGTTTTCTCCCAATTTTCCCCAGTCATTGCTAACTAGTACCTCTTTATTTTTGTCAAGCTTGAGGAGGATAACATATGCTTGTTCTATAATCCGCCCTTCGGGCGAACCCGTCGCTATATTTTAGCGAGCCTAGCGACAATGAAACTCGTTCTCGTCCTATTGGATGAGTTTGTCGCTATTAGTTTTAGTGAGTTTAACGACAAAGACAACTCGGTCTCTTTCAATTTTAGAGAGTATGAAAGAAGCGGAAAGAAGACTTCGAAGATTCTTTTTTGTTGTATAATCCCTTAAGTCCGAAAAGTGTAAAATAATACATAAGGGATGAATTTTTGATAGTTTTAACGAGCCGAACAAGACTAGTGCTCGATCGTTTTGTGTAACAATCCCTCAGGTCGAAAAAGATTAAAATCTAGAGGAGGGATAACACTTTCGATGCCTTTTAACGAGCCAGAGAGGCCAATTGCTCGACAATCTTTTCATATTTTATGAGTCAGGTGAGAAGAGCTTAAAGAAGACTCGTTTTCGAGGAATGAGTGATGGTTTCGGGTAGCAGCTGATTCCAGGTAAGGTTTGGAATTTTCCAATCACGGCAGTGTTACAAGGATGGCTAGCAGA
>APFE030021005.1:0-18539 GCA_000404065.3 Pinus taeda
AAAAGGCTCTCTATGGCCTTAAACAAGCTCCAAGGGCTTGGTATTATCGGTTGGATAAGTACCTTCATCAACAAGGTTTTTCAAAAGGATCAACAGATAGCAATATATATATCAAAATTGACAATGATAAATTGCTAATACTTGTTGTGTATGTTGATGATATCATTTTTGGTAGCAATGAGGAAGACATGAGTCAAAACTTTGCCTTTGTGATGCAAAAAGAATTTGAAATGTCTTTGCTTGGTGAGCTCACATATTTTCTTGGTTTACAAGTCCAACAAAACAAAGACGATATTTTTCTATCACAAACAAAGTATCTCAGGCAGATCTTGAAGAAATATGGGATGCAGGATTCAAAACCAGCATGTACTCCTATGGTAACAGGATGCAGCCTCAGCGCGAATGATGAATCAACAGCTGTACATCAACCAACCTATAGATCCATGGTTGGTAGTCTACTCTATCTAACAGGTACCCGACCAGACATTATGCATGCAATAGGTATAGTTGGAAGATTTCAGGCAAATCCAAAGGAAACTCATTTTCAGGCAGTTAAGATAATTTTCAAGTATCTTCAAGGAACTCAAAACTATGGCTTATGGTATCCTAGAGATATAGATTTCACACTTCATACATATATAGATGCAGATTGGGCAGGAAGCGTGGATGACAGAAAAAGCATTAGTGGTGGTGCATTCTTTATGGGTCCTAGATTAGTATCTTGGTTCAACAAGAAACAAAGTTCTAATGCATTATCCACATCTGAAGCAGAATATGTCGCTGCTGCATACAACTCCTTTGGATGATGCAAACATTGCAAGATCTTCAAATCACTTGTACTTCACCTATTTCCATTTTTTGTGATAATACAAGTGCAATCAATATTTCAAAGAATCCTGTCATGCATTCAAAAACTAAGCACATACCTATCAAGTATCATTTTCTCCGGGAACAAGTGCTTGAACAAAAGGTCAAATTGGAGTATGTTCCATCAAACGAACAAGTTGCTGATATACTCACCAAACCACTCCCCAGGGAGACATTTGAATACCTCAGACAGAAGCTGGGGGTAGTTGATGCATCATTCTTGCTGTTGAATCTTGTTTGTTTTCAGACAAAAGTGGTTGTACACGAGTTTCATAAGGAGTATCCGCATACATACGCCAGTTTATAAAGATACAATCGCATATATGTGGCTTGAAGACAAACAGTGGGCCAGACTCAAGATGGAAAGAGTCTGATATGGGTCTAATAGAGACTATCTGACACAGGTTTAGGGGGAGCATATATTCTTCTAATAATGCATTGTTGGCATTATCTTAGAAGATCTTGGTTCAAATCAACAGATGTTTTGATTTCAGGTGGAACAGGTGCAGAGGGAGAACATGGTTACTGGTTTGAATGATGATTGAGAGATGATTACTCTCTATGTCATGTATTTCTTTTCTTTTCTTCTCTTATCAAGGTCATGAAACGACCTATATTGGTTTCCCCACTATGCCTGGGATGAATGAAGTAATGTTCTTGTCTTTATCATATGTAAATTCTTGGTGTATCCCCACTTGTTTGGGTATATGAGTCAATTCCCACTTGATTGAGAGATGGATGTATGTATGAGTCTTTGGTGGTAGGAAGGTCATTTATAGTGTATAAAGTCATGTTTCTCTTGCAGATCTTTCCTACAGTCAGGGGGAGTTTGGACAACACAGTAGAGCAGAAAATTCAGCATGTACTCAGGGGGAGCATAACCCTTTGCCCTTGATGTCAAAGGGGGAGAATGACTTTGAGTGACTCGGGGTTGCCATCAAGTCCAAAGGGGGAGATTGTTGGCATTATGACTCAGGTTTGGCTCTATGGCATAGGTGTTGTCCTTGATGGCAACTCACTCAAATGGCATATCATAGCTCAGGCACTCAGAATGGAAGAAAAGAAGGTATACGCAGGTTCCTCTCAGCAAAGTCGTGTATACACGCGGTATCATCGATCATAAGACGTGTATACGTATGAACGCACTTTCATGCAAAGAAAAGTGCGTACATGTGGGAGAATTTATGTTTGGTCCATGGTATTTATTCCGACATATTTGAACCTATGGTTTTGGTCCTTGGTATTGTATCCAAAGTGTTGAACCCAAGTATTGGTTCTATAATGGTTTTGGATCATGGTTTGAGTAAGGCCTAGGACTATAAAAAGAGAAGGAGATCATTTGGCTAGTGCATTGACTAAGTGTTGAATATCTTAAGAAGAGAAAGATCTGGAATACTGGTGACTGGTGTATGGTGCATTGCTGGATCTAAACCAAGGAGGAACCTGACCACTAAAAGATGGATAAGTTCTATTGATGGATCAAGACTGTATGGCTTGAATAGTAGTATCTTTGTAATCTTTGATCTGTTATAATTGGCGTATGATTAGATCTATAAACCTGATAGTCTGGGTATAACTGATGTCTGATTAAGGAAAAGGGTAAATTATTTTTTATAGATCTATACGCAGGTTCAACGCGGCATAGGCACGTATACACTTAGGTTCAACAACTGAAGAAAGCGTATACGCTGGTTGGCATTGATACAACTGCATATGTACGCATGTTTCTGCATAGTAAAGTAGCGTACATTTCATGAAATATGCTTTAATTGTTTCTGTTTGTTGCTGCAGTGTTCAGGGTTCATAATTGGTGTCTGGTTACTATTACTGTTTTCTAGTTACAGCATTCTGAGAAGTGTTTGGTTGATTCTATATTGAGTTGTACAAAAGAGATTGATTGTTGCAGATATACTTGATGTTATTCATGGATCCAATATGAAAATTTATGAAACTTGGTCCTTGGAAGAAAAGAGAAGGTTGTAGCCTTTTGCAGGTAGCAGCCTGCGTACTAGTACCTCAGCTAGTACAAGATTTAAGGGGGTTGTAGCTCCCTTCCAGGTGAAGTTGGAGAACGAGAGAAGGTTGTAACCTTCTGCAGGTAGTAGCTTGCGTACTGGTTTAACATTGCACCAGTACAAAATCATTGTAAAACGAAGTTTCTAATTGAAAGAAGATAGAGACGAATTGCAGCAGGTGGTTTTCACCCACATTGGGTTTCCACCTTACATCTTGTGTTCTTTTGTGTGAATGTCTGCTCTATTTTTCTGGTTACTGTTTATATGGCTCTGCCACATAGATTAATGATCAACATCTGAAGAATAAATTAAAATTATAAGTCTGCAAGTTATACGCGAGTTTCATTCATCAGAGTTGCGTATACACATTGTTTTCACTAACTGAAGTTGCGTATACAAATTTTTGTGTGAAATGAAAAGATTTTTATAATACTGATTCACCCCCCCTCTCAGTATTATTTTCAACAGTACTGACATCTTCCAGGTGACCATATGATTTCATGCACAATACTTTATTATATGATCAACAATTTAAATCAATAACTTCAGAAGTCAGTTAACAATGGCAAAATATGTCAGGGACATCATGATTCATAGTTGAGATAATTTAAGAAAGCTTCAAATGATGGTCAATAACAGTCAAACTTCTAGTCGCTCTCTTCATGTTAGCATGAGAGCGACTTTAACTGCCTAGACGTTGTCTAGGCCTTAGCATGAGTGCGTCCAGGGACGAAATCTCCTAGATTTGTCACCACGTCCAATGCTAAAACCCTAATTTTTGTACGAGCTTTAGATCTAAGATTTCTGCAAATTTAATACACATAAATCATACTTTAGCGACATAGAATACACATAGTAATAAGGGTAATATTCTTGAGAAGAGATTCTCCCTCTGACTGGGGATATTTTGTTGGAAATAATACTGAGAGGGGGGGTGAATCAGTATTATCTGGTCAATTATTTTCTTTTTCAAACCCAGAACATATACGCTACTTCAGTTAGAGAAAACCGCGTATATATGCAACTATAGATAATGAAACCTGCGTATACCATACATACTTATAATTTAAAATATTCTACAGATGTTGAACATTAATTTGTGCATCAGGATCATATAAACAGTAATCAGGAACAGAAAAATAGAGCAGAAGACAATCACACACAAGAACACAAGATATAAGGTGGAAACCCAATGTGGGTGAAAACCACCTGCTGCAATATGTCTCTATCTTTTCAATTAGAAACTTCTTTTTACAGATGATTTTGTACTGGTGCAGTCCTTTACCAGTACGCAGGCTACTACCTGCAGAGAGCTACAACCCACTCTCGTTTTCCAGCTTCTCCTGGAAGGGAGCTACAACCCCCTTAGTTCTTGTTACTAAGTTGAGATACTAGTACGCAGGCTGCTACCTGCAGAAGACAACAACCTTCTCTTGCTTCAGGGACCACGTTTCATAAATTTCAGACTGGATTCACAAATAAAATAATCAACATCAGATTTCTTCATCAACCAATCACCTTTTCACCAATCAAAAGAATCAAATAAACACTTCTCTGACGACTGTACCCAGATCATAATAACAGTAATAACACCCCACTTCTGAACCCAGAACACTGTAGCAATAAACAAAAGCAGCTAGAACATAAATCAAGAGATGTACGCTACTTCACTATTCAGAAACCTGCGTACAGATCTACAAATTCATTCTTTCAAACATTCAGATATTAGTTAACCCGGATTATCAGATTTATAGATCAAGCATGCGCCACATATCACTGATCAAAATCATATAGAGATACCATTATTCCAGCCTTAATATTTTGACCCATCAATAGAACTTATCCTTGTGCTCAGGTTCCTTCTTCATTCAGATCTAGATCTGCACCATAACCCAATCACAGTATTCCAGATCTAGCACTTTATCAAATATTCAATGATTCAGAAGATGCCTTGCCAAATGATCTCCTTCTCTTTTATAGCCTTAGGCCTTTCATAATACCATGGACCAAAAACCATAACAATTCAATACCATGGACCCAATACTTGGAATCAACACTTATGACGAGATACCATGGCCCAAAACCATAGGTTCAAATACTAAGGACTAGATACCACAGACCAAAACCATAGGATAAAAAATTGTCGGACTAATACCATGAACCAACCATAATATTTCCCATGTGCATGCGCTTTTCTTTGCATGAAAGTGCGCGAACTTTTCTCTGCATGAAAGTGCGTGAACTTTTTTCTGCGTGAAAGTGCGTGAATATAAAAATTTTTTTCTGCACTATAATTTATTCTCTGCATGAAAGTGCGTGAACTTTTCTCTACATGAAAGGAACTTTTCTCTGCATGAAAGTGCATGAACTTTTCTCTGCATGAAAGTGCGTGAACCAGAAAATAACTTTGCTGCACTAGCATTCTAGCTTCTTCTTCACTTAGGTTTAAGAGTTTATAGGTTGTTTCCATGTCCCTTTGTGCTTCCTTCACATCATGCTCAGCCATATTTAACTCTGTCCGTAGCTGTAATATCTGTGCTACTGGATCCTCTGTATTGGCTGGCATCACTACTGTGCAAACATGAGTATCCACCTGTTCTTGCATCTTACCCAATGATTCTTTAAGTAAAGAAACTTCTTCAGTTTTCTGCAATACATCTTGTAATGAATTCTCCTTTTCATTTTCAACTTCAGTTATCCCTACAGCCTTAGGATGCTCACCTGTAGGTAGATTCAACTTATTCTTAAAATTCCAATCTTTGATTTAGTAGATTACAACAATTTTTGTATTGCAGGTTGATCATCAGGGTTGACTCCTATTTTAATAATAATCTTCTTTAATTCATCCACCTGGGCATTCAGAGCCCTGGAGTTGGGCTTTTCCAACTTTAATTGCTGAATTACTTAATGTAACATTTCTTTGCATTAATAGCAACTGCATTTGTCTTAAGCAAATCATTGACAATCAATTGCATAGTCTACATGTGCAAATTGATCTTGTCAAGAATAGGAAGCTTTTAAGTATCAACAATCAAATCAACAGTTTTGAAATTACTGGTGGACCCAACTAACATCTCAGTAGGATGAGAGAATGCAATTTTAAGTTTACTTTTCTCTAAGTCCATAACAGACAATAACCAGGTTTGCTCAGGAACAACTTGAGACTCAGCCTGAGCCTCCATATTTGACTTTAGTTTCTGGTTTCTCTAAAAAATCTGGGCAAACATGCTTTGTATCAGAGGAACCGGATCATGAACAAGTTCTCTAGAGGATGGAGAGGCTGGTGCACCCTCTGTTTCTCTCAATTGGATTACCAAACCAGGTTTTACGGAAGACATTGCATCCAAAAGTTTAGTCCTTTTTTCTGTTTCTAATTCTTCTTCATCAAGATCAATAACATCATCTCTAGCCCTTTTGGCACCTTTTTTCGAAATACTAGGGGTTTCAATCTCTGCCCCTTTGGTGCTCTATAGACCCCCATTTTCCATTTTCTCCATTTCCGGTCTACGTTCATGCATAAAGGCTGAATATCCATTCTCTAACATTCATTTTGAAATAATTTGATGAGGCAATATTTAGACTTACTTTAGGGTCTAATGTTGTTGAGTTGGTCACAAAACCTTCACCTGGAATTTTCATTGTTTGAACTACAACTTCTAAGTACATACTTACTTCAGTTGGGTTTGGATTTGTCTGAATTGTGAGATTAATGGGATTTGTGTTTGTTTCCTTTTTTTCGACTTGCACTGTTACGTCTAAAGACTTTGATACTTCTTTTGTGAGTAATTTTTCTAACTTTTTTTTTAATGATTACTTGTCATACTTAAGTTTCTTAATTTGAGTGAGTAGACTTTGATTATGGTTTCTGAGACGTAAGAGTTCTTTGGTTTTTGATTCATCAACCACATTTTCAATGTCTTGACTTTTAAGCTTCTCATCTTTTAGATCTCTGATTTGTTCTAATAATATTTGGTTCCTTCTCTGATAGAATCTTGTTTAATTTCTTCTCGACACATTCTTTTTCTTCTTCTAATTTTTTCTTTCGTTCTTTGGACTTCTTTACGTTCACAAGTAATTTTTGGCTATGGTCCCTTAGACACAATTTTTTTTTGTTAATTTTTGTTCTAGTTCTGCAAGTTTTTCCTCTCATTCTATCATTTGCATCAATACATCATCTTGACATTCTTCCACATTAAATAATTTTCCACATGTTGAACGACATAATTCACAAATTTTATGAATCCAAAGATATTTAATGTATGTTATACAAAACAAGCATTTAGTCCAAAATAATGATTGTTGTGTAGAACTCATCTTGACTACTTCCTTTTCTTCTTATATAAGCTTTGAGAATATACAAATATATTATTTTTTGAATACCTTTATAATTCTCTTCAAATATCCAGTTCTTAATTTATATATTTTATATTAATTTCCCTCTTTTTATTTTATTTTATTTTTATATTAAAGCTTCGAAAGTTATTCCTTCAAACCCCTTTTGAAATATAACTCCTTTAAAATTTTGAATTGGAATGTAAGCCTTTTTTTTTCCAAGTAATCCCTCTTTACCGTTATAAAAACATGCGTCTCTATTTTGTTTTTAGATCTTTTTTTTGCAGTTTTTTTTTTTCTAATCTATATCTCTTTTTTTTCTAATTTTTTTTTGTTTAAATATATTTTTTCCTTTCCGATTTTTTTTTGCTAACTTTTTGTTGTTAGTTTTTTAATTATATTGACTTCGTTTTATTTTTATGTTTTTAAAATAATTTTTGTAAATGGCCAAAGGCTTAAATGGTGATTTGGAGAAACTCCAAATTCTGGTAGCGAAACGCTTTAACGACAACGATGTTGACGAATTTGATGGTCAAAGACCTAGATCAGAGAATGAAGCTCTTGTGCAGCGGTTGAGCGACCAAACGATCGAACAACTGTAATACCAAATGGAATGAACAAAGTTCGTTCTTTAGGTTAAATACTCTAGAAGACTTGGAATATAAAGATCTTCATTGAGATACAAGAATATATATAAAAAATGCATGAATAAGAGTGATGTTACTTCATGGAAATTCATGTCCTATTTAGAAATAAATTTTAAACACTAATTACTAATTAATTAATCATTATTACAATTATCATCATTATTTATATTTAATATATTTTATTCATAACAAAAGTTCTTTACCTTGTGACAAGTCCGAATCAAGAATAGATTGGTCGAGACCATCATCTGTTACAACACATATTATCATCATGATATCATAGCTGGGGGAGGCATATCCATATTCATCATATAAGCCAATATACATGTACAATGATAAAGAAGTCTTGCCCATTAATGAAAAAGTGTGGAGCCATGCTTGGATGACTATCTGAATGATCATATCCATCATACTTTGCAATCTTGTATGAATCCTAAAATTGCAGCTCATATGCATGGAACTAGATTCGGGGTCTTCTACCTCATCACTTGATAGTACAAGTCTAACCATGCAAATAAATGAGTTGGAGTGGATGTTAGGCCCCTATATTACTAGTGTAACCCCTTATTGTTATTAGTACAACCCACTTATTATATTGATGTACCCATGTAGTGCCCACATTGTTACTATTGTGCCCCATAGAAGCCCACTATTGTTATTATTGTGCGCTTACATTATTATTGTTATGTCGGCTCTGATTATGTTATGACCCCTTAGAATCCTATATATAGAAAGGAGGTATATTTCATTTGTATCATCCAAGAATTGTTCATTTATGTAATGTAAAGGAGGTTGCCCCCTCGAAGAGGTTGAATTCTAAGGCGTTGATCTATCTTTTCTATTTTTTCTTGAGCTGGTTTCATAACAGTGGAACATGGTAAACACCATTTGATTACCGACCAATGATGTAATCCATTAATAGATGCTAGAGAAACCACCATTAATGATAATGGCTCTCAATGTACCATAGTGCAAGCTATGTGTTGTGAACAAATGAGCTGAAGTTTAACACCACACATAATCTTCTAGTTGAATGGCAATGATGAGAACCTGTCATCGAAAGTGAGGAAACTTTTCATTGAGGTATGCAAGCTCCAAGGCATTTAAAGGAGTTTGTAATTCAACTTCCTGGATAATGAGCTGATGTCAATAGGAAGTGATTCGTCACAGGAGGGCTTTGATGTATCCTTCATCAATGACATGAAACAAGTATCAGAATTTGAGATAGAATGATGTTGATGTAGAGTTGGTTCAGGAACAACAGAGATGAAAGAAGGCTTAAGAGTATTGTAGCAGATGTCAACTGAAGGACTTCTCTTGAATATAACGACGAAACTTTATAGAGTTGGCAACATTGACTCAAAACTGATTAAGGGGGATTTTGATATGGTGTGATTAACCAAAGAGGCAAACATATTTCCCAGCCCAATAGTCATGGAGATGATGTGAAAGAGTGTCATGTTAAAGAGTGACTCACTGTCATTAATAGTTAAAAATGCCTTGTTTTCTCAATTTCCCAACCATTTATGGCTAGTACCTCTTTATTTTTCACAAGATTGAAGAGGATAACATATATAAGTTCATCCTTTGGATGAATCCTTCTGAGTATTTTAACAAACCTTGAGAGGAGTGGTTCAGTCTTGTCATGTTTGTCAAGTCCAATGCTGTTTGATATTTTTATGAGTCCAACAAAATATAACTCAACTTCTTTTTCATGGTTAGAGAGTTTGAGAAAAAGGAGAAAAGAAAACTCCAATGCATCCTTTTCGTAAATTTAGTCTCTTAAGTTTGAAAAGGCAGAAAATGATACTCATGAGAACCTTTTAGTCATGTTCAACTAAAGTATTCTTTTTTCACAAAGAGTCCATCCTAGTTCGGAAAATGGCTAAACTTATACCAAGTAGATGTCTTTTTGTTTATTCTAACAAGTTTGAAAAGACAAGCGCTTGACAATCTTTCCATGTTTTGGGAGTCTAAAAAGGGATCAAAGAGGACTCCTCCTGGAGGAACAAGTGGTATAAAGTAGCAGCTGGTTTCGGTCATGATAGAACTACTAGAAACATGTAGATGTCAAGAGGCAGACTAATAAGACGACTCATCACAACTGTTCCACAAGAAAGGGTAAAATTGCAAGTGAAAGTGTACAATCGACCAAGCAGATGGTGAAAATGGAGAGAGAAAACCAAGGCTGATTTGGTAAATAGGTTGATAAAAAATGACAATCACAAGGGATAGGATGAGAATGGTTTCATTTTTACATAAGCTTGAAACAAGGAAAAACTATGCTTGAGAGTAGTTTCATTTTTACACAAGCTTGAAACAAAATAAAACTATGCTTGAGAGGGGTTTCATTTTTACAAAAGCTTGAAACATAGAAAAATCTATGTTTGGAATTGATTTTCATGCCCTCAACATAATGACTTTATTCTAAGGACATGCCCCCAAAGCTTCATTCCATTCACATAAGTAGACTCCTGGTTGCTAATAGACAGATGGAAT
The DNA here is from genome assembly GCA_000404065.3 of Pinus taeda. NCBI lineage: Eukaryota > Viridiplantae > Streptophyta > Pinopsida > Pinales > Pinaceae > Pinus > Pinus taeda. The sequence goes on from APFE030021005.1 coordinate 10,361, forward strand.
GAAGGTTCACTTACATGATCAAGTGAAAGACTCGACTTGAAGGGAGATCTGTTTCATTTTTTAATGAGCTTGAAGTAGGAAAAATAACTCCACTCATGGGACCTTATTTCATTTTTTAACGAGCTTGACACATGAAAATGAACTCTGCTTTGGGACATTGTTTCATTTTTTTAACGAGCTTGACACAAGAAAAGGAAATCTGCTTCGACCCCTAGGTAGCTCAGTAACCTTGTGAGGGAATGTTAACTGCTGGTGAGGGATATCTAGGATAGGGTGGGATGGTTTGGGCTACTAAAATTTGCATCTCACCTTGATGCAAATTTCTTTGATAATTAGGATAACCCATACCAAGTTGTCTAGTCCCAGAAAAGCCTTGATATCATTGAAAATGTTGAACTTGGAAATATTGGCCTGAATAAGGTTGTTGCATGATTTTTGTCTTACCAAAAGGAGCTTGTGGTATTCCTTGTAACATTTGCCTTAACGAAATTTGCATCATTCTTGGAACAGGCTGACTAGTTGGCACTTGTGGCATGCTATAAATGGGTTGACTTACTTGGAGCTGTTGGGTAGTCTAACCAAGTGAGTCGTTACTTGGAGGGGCTTCCATGACAACAAAGGAAATGTCCCCTTATTTGAAACGATATGAAGAAACAAGAAGAACTTGAGCGGTATGACTTCACTCTCTGCGGGAAAAGTGCGATCGATTAAAGGTAGAAGTGAGTCAACCATTTTCTCAACCAATGGTTGGTTGGGAATGGACTCATGGGATTCACGTTCAAAGAGAGTGGGATTGACTGAAGATGGATTTGAGTCAATTACTTCATCAAATAGTGGATAATTATTGGGAGAAAGATTTTACTGAAGATGGATTCGAGTCAATTACTTCATCAACTAGTGGAAAATTATTGGGGGAAAACTTTTGGTAACCAGGTGGAAGTCACTACTGATAAGCAATAAGGTTCTCCATCACTTTGGATGCTCCATCCGTATAAGGGAAATGTGAATTAGATGATTCCCTTCACATAACCTACAAGGAAACACTTTACCTTTCTTCTTGGGAACCTTATTATCCTTAATTGATGTTTTGTCACCAACATGATCTCCAGAGGTTGACGACATGGGCTGATGTGAGTTTGTGGACCTCACTTCTAATACCTCTGGAATATTAGAGCAATCTCTAAGAAGGTGGTCACCTTTATAAAGCTTGCAAGGGAATTTCACTTTATGGGCCTTATTGGAAAGTTTCTTGGCATTAGTCGCATTCATAGAAATGTTTGCTTGGTTTCCCCCCTACTTATTTTGCTTCTTATTCTTAGCTTCCTAGTTACTTAAATCAAGAATTTCACTAGGTGAGGAGGAAGAAAAGGATGAAGAAACAAAAGGAAAAGAAGGCAAAGGGTCAACTTTAGGATTAACTTCAGGTTGATTATGTTCAAGTGGAGGACTACTTGGTTGAGAACAATTTGGACATTTGGAAGTAAGGAGGTAAAAAAAATACCAAACTAGTAAACCAATGGTAAATTTGGGAATGGACAATGTTCCCAGTTGACCTTGATCACATCCCCCTGGCTGAAATAGACTATAAAATCTTAGAGCTGAAGTGTGAATTTGATTTATTCGAATTACACAACTAGCTCAAAGACATATTTCTTAACCAGAGCGATGAAATTGGCCAATGGGAATCCAATTTACCCCTTTGCATGTTTCCCCAAATCCATCACTTCCCCGAATTTGTCCTCAAATGCCAAGCTTGTTACTTGCCAAAAAAGAGACTCATTGTGGGCCGCAATGATGAAATTATATTCACAATAACCCTTCAGTCAATTAACCAAATTTTGCAGATCCCTTAGAATGATTCCACTATTCCTTTCTCAGTGGAAGCCCTGAATGCATTATATCAGAAGTTGACCTTTTCCCAAAGATCCAAGATTTTCGAAATCTTCCAACCCGAAGATGCCCAACTCCCAAAAAAGAATCCAGCATACCCCTCCATTTTTCCAGACAAAACTAAGAAAATCATTTCCATACTCTCATATTTGCTGGGGTATTATTTGGATGAGTGGGTAGATGAACCTAGTTTAGGTTTTCTATCCATTTTCTCCACTGAAGAAAATCCATCAGTAATTTTCAATTTTATCCACTTCCTTGCTCACAAAATTCATGAACAATTCCTTAAGCTTCAAATTGAAGGAATGTTCAAATATGCTTCTATTCTTGTGTATATGTTTCTATTTTATGAAGTAGACAAATTCCCATGTGCAGTACAAAAACTCAATGAAGATGGGGAGCCACACTCAATCATTTTTTGGACTTCCATGCTAAGAAGGAATTCAAAAGAATACAACTTCAAAGACTTTATTGATCGATTTATTCATCCAGCTACATGTTTGTTGATAAGTGAGACAATATCCAAGGTCAGTGCAGAGATTCAAAAGATTTTGTACCTAAGTGAGCAGGTCAGAACAACTGACTGGTAATTATACTAGAATTACACTAAAATAAGAGCGTATGGGTGTGACATGATTCCTTATAAAGTTCCTAGGTGTCTCCCAATGATAATTTTTTCTTTAGAATAAATCATGAAAATGATATACTCAGATGAGGTCCATTTCGTGTCAGCTAAGAAGAAATCACAATTTAGAATAAAGGCTAAGATAGGACCATTTATTTGCAACAACAGGAATGCACGACAGGAAGCAGATATCCTCCTAAAATAGATTAATTTCCCCTTGAGCTTCACTTGGTCATATGACCCATTTGGTATGATCTCTAAACTAAGAGTGGAACAAAAAACCACTCCATATGTTCACACTAAGAGGCTTGAAATCGAGAAATACATGAACCAAGATGAGTGGGAAGAAAATAATCTACAAGAAGCAGAGGAGAAGTTGTTGTCTACCGCTACTTCACAAAATCCACACCTCAAGAAAAATTAGAGAAAAGGCCATGGGAAGTGTTGATGGTGCTGGACCCACCAACATGTCAAGGGGATCTCCCCGGTAAGAAGTTCCAATTAGACCTAAGACCGTTTGGTGTAGGAGTTCGAGCAGTGGGTCGTAAGGTAATGCCTTGACTGCGATGTCACACAGAGGTAAGTAAGATGTGTCAGTAGCAAGGGTGTGACTGATGCAGAGAGTCAAGGAATGTGTACAAGAGGTTCCAACACTTCAAAGGGAGTGGAAGGTGAAGGTGAGTTCCAGGTTGAAAGGGATCAGTCCCACCTCGGCTAGGAATACAACACACAAAGGACATGCACAACTTCCGATGGAGTAGTCCATTTGGATGCGACAATTAAAAAAAAAGGTAATATAACAAGAAAAACACTCACGGATCAGTCTGAGACAAGTGCGACGATTGATATAGCAAGGTTCATGATAAAGGTCTGTCTGATGTTCAACAGAGCAGTTGACACAGACAATGACAACTTTAACAACATATGCAACACATTAACAACATATGCAACGCATTAACAACAAGATTCATATAATTGCATAAAAATAAATTCATATACAAATACATAAGTTAAACTACATATATCATTAAGGCAACCGGAACAATCCAACTACAATAACAACATATGGATGAAACTGTGCTGGTTCTTATTATTAAAGAAGTTTAAGTCACAATCATACAATACACCATGTAAACCCGCTAGCCCCAATAGTGGAATGTTATATCCACATCTGCCTGCTCCTCCAAAGATATGTACTAGCTCTATGCAGTCGAGAAGCCAAGGCACGTTACAATACTATCCAAGACTTCTTCAAGATAGTCTTAGTAGAAGCTTGGCTGACCAAAATCCCATATAATGAGTTATGAGGGACTATTTATAGCAAAAGATGGGGTGACCATTGACTTTCCCCTTTGTTTCAGTTCAACTGCCCTCATGACTCTTTACCTACTCTATGACTGTTACATCGAGCTGTTCACACTTGACTTACACTTGACATGACTCAACATTACAATGCACATGTACTCGTGTGAGACAACATGGCTTGAGAAAGCCTTGCAAGACATCACTGACACTCGACCCGGTGTGGTGAGACCAACTCTTTGACGTGCTTATGATCGTGAAGTTGGTGAGTTGATGCCAAGCTTGGTCATCCGTGATGGTGTGCATGCACCTCATGGTAACATCTTGCTGAAGTGAACTCTTGCTTTTATTGCAACCGGTGCATTGGTTCGGCCCCTTTCATCCAACTCGTTTGCTAACATGCGCATGGTCTTCTTGGGTAAAGTTGAATTAGCAACACACTGGTGCATAGTGTCCGTGATGATCTTAAGTGTGTGCTGGTGCTCATGCGCGTCAACTTGCTAAAGTACATGTTTAGCCCCAGTTGGACTTGATTCTTGTCTTCGCCTTGGTAAGCTTGTTGAATGGGTTGGATTGCATGCATGTGCTAAACGACATGCATGCTGCTAGATCCTTTGCATGTGATCATCAACACTTCTCACCATGTTTGCTTTTTGTCAGCAGCTGGGATGGGTGTTTAACTCGTACTGGCGCAGTTTCATCCGCAAGTGCATGTTGTGCCCACTTCTATTCTTGTTTCTGCTGCAACTCATTGGACTGTCTGTGTAGTTTCATGTTGTTCCTGAGTTGCTGCTTCAGCACATGCAAGTCATTCTTTGTTCTATCTTCTTCCTTCACGCAATCTTCATGTCGTGCCATCATTTCATAGCCTGAGTCTCCAAAGTTGTTTTCATTATCATTGGATCTGTTTGATCTTGCAACTTTTCTCTGCCTCAATGTTGTCAACAACCTTCCTCTTACATTCGTTGCATTCGCTGCGTTCGATGCTTTCGCTGCATTCGTTATGCTGTCTTCAGCTACTGTTCATGATGTTGCTGCTGATGTCCTTGTCCACGAACAACTTGATGTCTTCGTGAATAGGTAAGTCCATGGAAACTTGATCGACTGCATCCCCAACCGTTCTCTGAACGGTGTCTTTGTCTCTGCCCTCTTTGAAACCATAGTATCTATACTATTGAGAGTCAGATGAACACCTGTGATATCTGGAGACATGGAAACAATCATAGCAAGAAATCTGTTAGTCAAAAACCAAAATAAACATGAGAACTGACTTGCAACATACCTGAGTGAATGATTATGAAGCTTTCGCAATTTCGGCTGGGAGGTCAGGAGATCGACTACCAAGACTGTACAAGGCACAATTCAGGGTGATGGGAGACTGACTGATTGCTGGAACTGCGCAATGCACAGTCCATTCTGGCTACTGACTACTGGGATTATGCAATGCGCAATTCCAGCTTGGAAGAACTATTGGCCCAGGGACAAATTTGCTCAATTTCTTGGGCCAAGCAACCACTGTCCTCCAAAAATACGCAAAACAGTCTTGGAGTCCAGTGCTGGGTAGGAATGTGTAAATATGGAGAGGAAGGTGAGAATTTCTTTCCTAGATTGCGCAATGCAGCCTTGGTGAAGGTAGAGCTTGGGCCAAGGTTGGCTCGACTCGCCGACGGGAAAATGAAAGCAAGTAAGCCAATGAATGCATAGTGACACTAAGTGATAGTAGAAGAAATAAATAGTGCATGAAAAACATGAATGAAAGATTTGGTAAATAGATCAACATGCATGTGGGTGAGGTAGTTCGCCGGTTGGGCAAACGTTCGTGCAAAATAGTTTCATGCATGCAACAATGGCGAGATAGAAATGAAAACTGAAACAGAGCTAGAAAAAGCTAGTATGCATGTAAACGACAATAAGCGTTCAAAGAAATCAAGAAAAAAATACTCATACAAGAAAAAACCCAAAAGGCGACATAAATGAAACACAAGGCATGGGAAGTGGGCTTACCCCAAAACAACTAATTTGAATGTGTCGACTGCTCCTAGATGTGATGTGGGATGTCAGAGCTACAAGGTTGATGTGAGGAATGAGCTCTGCAACGTCTAGTTGATGAGTTTGGTAACATCAAGTTTGTGACACGCATGCCACAAATCTAAGGGAAGCGACACTTGGTGGAAGGTTTCTGAATTGCTCCTTGGCATGCAACCTCCAATTGCTAAACATAGATCCATGAGACAAGGGATGCCTTTGCATGCTGCCTTGGGAGAAGTAACCTATGTATGCAAGTCTATTTTTCTCGGTCCCAGCGGGAACCTATCAACTCAGCTGCACATGCAAGCCACTTCTCGACTGTTGGAGAAAAATGCACATTTTTGGTTGGGACTTGCACTGGTTTCCCAGGAAGTTTGCACAATTTCTGGGCAAGGCAGTGGAATGCTGCCTAGATTTGCACAAATCCTAGCTTGAACAACCTGCTGCTGGGAAAATTTGTGCAAATCCTGTTGGGAAGGTTGGTTAGAAGGATTGCACAATCCTGGAAATAGGCTGTCAGAGAGGGTTGCACAGTTTCTGGAGGAAGGCTGGTTGCCCTCCAGAAATGCTCAATTTTCAAGGGGAAGCTGCTTAGCTTGCAGCTGGAACAAGTGTAGGTGAGTAGCCTGTGAAGGGAAAAGATCAAACTGTGATTGACAGGCTGCCTTTGAGCAAGAAAGACATTGAAGCTTGAGGACTTGACAAAACAAGGAAAACTATTGTTAAGGTTCGTAAAAAAAAGCTAAGGAAAAATTTTGGAGGGTGGTTGTTGCTGCTACAACACTTTGCAACACACTGGTAGAACTGCAGCTCTATGAATGGACCTTGTTCATGAAAATCAAGTCTAACACCTCCAGAAGTATTGTTCAGTTCTTAGCTCATCTTGGATAACACTAGCTTGATTGTAAGATGTAGGATCTACCAGGCTCTTGGTTGATTGACACACATTTCAGGCCAAGGAAACATAGTTGTTTCGATTGGGGTTGAGGGGTATATAGGTGCACAAGCAGTATAGTTGTCAGTGTCTTAGTTTCATCTCTGGTGTTGCTCCACTGCCAGCAGGCCTAGATAGTACCCTGGTGGAGTCACATAGGAACACAAGCATGGCTCCACTACCAGCAAGCCTGGTTAGTACCCAGATAGTTACTTGCATCACCTTCCTGCACAAGAAGCCTTTCTATTCTTTTGCCTAATTCATTTTTCATTTTTCATTTTTATTTTTTATTTTTTATTTTTTCATTTTCATTTTCACTGTGCATAGCATTTATTCATTTCAGAGGTCGAAGAGGGATCTCGACTTATTGAGAGTAGAGGAGGTTGTCCCAGTAGAGAAGTAGTTTATTATATCTCTGACATGCCTGTTTAGGTTTTCCCCCTCACCTTTACTTGACTGAGATGACAAGGGTTAACCCAAAAAAATCGAATAGAGATGGTGACTGTTGGAATTATGATACATATGTTGTACTTGATGGCAACCCACTCATCTCAGATGATAAATTATAGTGCAACAAAGTTCACGTACTTTCATTCAAAGAAAAGTTCCTTTCATGCAGAGAAAAGTTCACGCACTTTCTTGCAGAGAAATGTTCCTTTCATGCAGAGAAACATTCACACAATTTCATGTAGAGAAAAGTTCCTTTCATGTAGAGAAAAGTTCATGCACTTTCATGCAGAGAAAAATTCACGCACTTTCATGCAGAGAAAAGCGCATGCACATGGGAAATCTTATGGTTGTTTCATGGTATTAGTCTGATAGTTTTTGATCCTATGGTTTTGGTCTGTGGTATTTAGTCCTTGGTATTTGAACCTATGGTTTTGGGCCATGGTATCTGGTCATAAGTGTTGATCCCAAGTATTGGGTCCATGGTATTGAATTGTTATGGTTTTTGGTCCGTGGTATTGTGAAAGGCCTAAGGCTATAAAAGATGAAGGAGATCATTTGGCAAGGCATCTTCTAAATAATGGAATATCTGATAAAGTGCTAGATCCAGAATAATGTGATTGGGTTATGGTGCAGATATGGATCTGAATGAAGAAGGAACCTGAGCGCAAGGAGAAGGATAAGTTCTATTGATGGGTCAAAATCTTAAGGCTGGAATAGTGGTATCTCTATATGATTTTTATCTGTGATATGTGGTGCACACTTGATCTATAAATATGATAATCTAGGTTAAATAATATTTGAATGTTTGAAAGAATGAATTTATAGATCTATACGCAGGTTTAGTGAAGTAGCGTACATCTCTTGATTTATGTTCTAGCTGCTTCTGTTTATTGCTACAGTGTTCTGGGTTCAGAAGTGGGGTGTGATTACTGTTATTATGATCTGGGTAC
>APFE030021010.1:0-50470 GCA_000404065.3 Pinus taeda
CACAAATAGAAGAATGTTATGTTATGCCTAATAATTTTCATAAACAAAACAAGTTTAAGCAATTCTGGATTCCAAAAGCGCTTCCGTACCCATAGCGATAGGAAGCAGATTATGCAGCAAAAGAACAATAGCCAGAAGTTTGCGTATCTCCATGGAGGCCATTACTACACCCAGCAACCGCTCTGGATTGATTGATATTGTTATCGAACGCAACACCAGATTGATTTATATTGCGTTACCACTCTGAGCCTCTTTATATAGACCCCTGAAAAGATCAATCGTGTTTATGGTGAGCATGAATTGATTTGGTCAAAACTTAGTTGTCGACGTTAGTGATAGAAAAAGCAGTGGTGCAGCAAAGGTCAAGGATTCATGGTATGACTAAGTGAACGAATACGATGGGGCTGGATAAGCTCCAGGAAAATTCTGGAATAAGGTATCTGAATGATTCCTTAATAAGTTCACAGATTCATTTGTGGTAAATTTTGTAAATTTTGTTAATAATTGCTATGAAAAGTCAAGGATTCATGTATGATTAATTGAACGGATACGATGGGGCTAGATAAGCTCCGGGAAATTTCTAGAATATGGTGTCTGAATGATCCTTAATAAGTCCATAGATTCGTTTCTGGGAATTTTTCTAAAATTTGTTAAGAATATTCTATTGAAAAGTTTCAAAAATTTTATTACCAATTTACAATCTGGAAATTTAAATCGAATAGGATAATCAATTTTATAGAAGTATTTAAGTTATTTATGATATTTTAAAAATTATAATTATGAAAATATATTAGTAAAAAGAAAAAATAAGTCCACAAAATTATATTTTATCATTTTAAGTTTGAATCTGTGATCTTTTAAAAAGAAATACACGCTCTTAACTATTACACCCATTCAATTTAGTGTGATTGAAACCAGATACAATATTCAAATAATTTTTTATCACTTAAATACCATCAAACCACCTATTAAGAGTGTCACTCTTTAAAACTCACATAATCACACCAAAAAAAACTCAAATTCAAATTAAATGAATAAATTCTAAAACAGTAAATTCTGATTAAAAAATAAATTCCCAAAATGAACTGTCCATCTATTAATTCACGCAAGTTCATGAATAAAACATAATTGTTACGTTCGACAATAAAATGAGCATTGTCAAGTCCTGACGTTCGAAAGCGGCGACTGACGATGTGGAATATAATATAACGTAGTTGACCCGTAAGTAGTCGATGCAGTTAGGGCTCATTCCACAAAAACGGGACTGGGTTAGGGCTCTGGCGTTTCGGCGATCGGGCCGTCCTTGTCTGGGAATTGAATTGAACGAAGCAAAATCCAAAATAAATTCCCACGATCAACGCCATCCACATGTGAGCGTTAGCTGCAAATATGGGTAGGGTTGCTGCTTCGCTGTAAGGCTGGCGCCGGCCCTGTCTTAGGGACGTCGTTGTCTCCCAAATATTCTGCTTTCTGCGAAAAAGGGATAACAAACTGTGTTACACAGATGGTGCATCATGCATGAATATTCTGTAGTTAAAAAAATGAAACAAAATAATAAGATTGAGATAGTGTATCATATGACATTACTCGCTTGTAGCATTGAAATATGGTAAAGACTATTGACTGAGATAGTGTCTCATACATAGTTACAAGTATTGAAATATGGTAAAGACTATAGACACTATCTCAGTCAATAGTGTCTATAACAAAAGTCAGCAAATGTGTTTTCACTAGCCATAAAAATTACTATAAAAAAAAGTTGATGATGACAACAACAACTACTTTACACTTCAAAGCATGCTACAAATCATATCAATTCAACAACATTTGTACCACTGGCCAACAAGAAAGGATTTCATAGCTAGCATCCATCAAGATACCAAATACATCAACCAAATGGATATATGGCTATTCTCCATTCAGCATCATTTTCATAGAAAACAATGCATGGAAATTTCAGGATTTAATATCTTGTTTTAAAGAATTTGTGCCCAAAAAAAAATCCTTCTTTTAAAATCCCTTTATGGAAAAAGGACCCGTAGTGCAAACAATTAATAATAAAAAAATGTGTTTTTATTGGGCCTAAGAGAGGTGAGAGGCAAATAAAACCCAATTGTAATCTCCCCAATAACATAGGCAAATTAACACCCCAACGATAATCCCCATGCATATGCCTCTTTTGTATTCGTTTGCATGACACTTATGAGAATTTGTTATAATAGTCATTGCTTCGTAACAAACAAATGCAGGCCTTTGTTCCCACAAATACAAGCATGCATATCCACTTGTCTTGGATTGAAATTCAAATATGTTTCCCTAATGCCTAATTGTTGATCAGCCTGGAGGTAGTGAAGGGAAAATTCAGATTGCAACAAAAAAGCTGGAGTCGGCATATCTATAGAGGGTGAGCTCGAGATCAAAACCATGATCCACTATTAGACCAATTCATGATGGCATATTGCTGACATTTTCAAACTAGATCAACGATATAACCCAAAGCTCTTCTCTCTCAAAACATGAGCTTCAGATATTATACCATTTAGTTATCTCGTATGGATTCTAGAGATTCAGGGAGACGTGCACCCTTCTCCCCAGCTGAGAGAGTTGTACATGAGACTTAAACTGTAACAAAAATATTAGCATGTCGTTGAAGTATCTGTTGCACATGCAGATGCTCAACCGCCAAAAGAGTAAAGATCAACCCACTAGAAAAGCCGATTCCAAGTAATCTAACTCCGAATTTAGTCCCAATTGAATTTGAGCATCAATGATGAAAGGTTTTGATCCCCTCTATGGTTTACTAGAGTGATACTTCACAAATATGATTATAGTGGATGAATTCCCATTGATACTGTGATCTCAATACAACGATCAAATATTAGTGATCACTACAAAAAATAAAATAAAATTCGGTGCCAATATGAATCTCGAAACCCTGACTATGAAGAAGCCATGGGTATCAAACTTAGATCTGACCCGATCTATGTACACTCGATCACAAAGACCCCATTCAGGGCATGGAAAAAATTAGGAAACTCCAAAAATGAATTCAGTAGGGCAAGAATCACCCACTCTGATACCATGTAAGAGTATTTTATTAATCACAATATCATGTAAAAGTACATAGAATACCTCCATTATATATCAATGAAGGAGGTTTAGTGTTAGTTAAGGGTAACTACGACAACTGGACAGATGCAAGTCCCTATTGAGCTTACAACTCACCATACTTAGCTGATAAGGAAATGAGGCATTGGAAAATCCATTTCTAACAAAACTAGTGACAATTTATATTTTGTTGTCTCTCTAGATCTGCAATAAGATTGGAAACCAAGAGTCTGCGACAGCTTTGGACCCCCAAGTGTTTTGAGATTTAGATATTTTGGAAGAGTTTTCTCACCTGGTTCCTGACCCTGGCTACACCAAGGAAAGAAGGGAATTATTCCTCAAGTCCATAACTTTACATTAGAAGATGAGGACTTTGCTTGATAGGGTCTTAAAAGACACACATGGGATATACCATATCTTTTCTTCTATGGAAGACATTAAACTAGTTCAAAGGAATCAATGCTTTTACTTGGAATGACTGGATGCAAGGCTTGAACATCTGGAAATCCATTTGCAATGTTAATCTAACCTCCTTGCTCCCAAAAGACTCGCCCTTGTTACTTATTCTTACTCTTAAATGGGTGGAATGCTTAGTGACAATTTTTTGTATTACAATTATGTTATAGTTAGACTTGTTTTAATGAATTATGTTGGTGGTTAAAAATATCTAGTTTCCCTTGAGACAAATTAAAAACACCTATAGAGTTCCATAATTAAGTTATGACTAATTAAATAATTTACTATATTTTCATACTATTATATATATATATATAAACTAAAATTGTTTTCTTTTGCAATTAGAAACTATAACCTGATATGAAAAGTAGACTCACATTAATTCACTATAACCGGATATGAAGAGTAAACTCACATTAACTGTTATATATACCTAATAAGTATTTTATGAACTGTGGAATAATGATGGATAACTTACCATCAAATTTATTTCATGGATTTGTAAATATCCATTCACAATTTTCTTAAAATTATCGAAATTTTGGCATACATGTCATTGATTAGTGGAATAAATGACATCAAGGATGATGAGAGGTTAAGTGTTCAATTATATCTCTGTATTTAACATTATTCATAGAAAACAATTAACCCTTTTCATAGCATATAATTTATTTTTCAATGTTAAATTTTGATAGAGAACTAGCAACCTCCCCAAATATATGCGACAATTCATAAGCCACATATATCATGGACTCATAATGGACAAGGTGTGGCCTGATCAGAGGTGATCACAAGAATTGGCATGGGTATATTTGGATATGGTCTTTATTCAGTTTTCCCGTGTTTTGTTATTTTGTACTTTGTCACATTTTAAAGAAGCAATCAAATATGTTGTAATCATTTTGGGTAGCAGAGCCATTGCACGACGAGACAGCTAGTCAATCAGACAGCTGGAGCTCGGCTAGGATATTTTGTAAATATTGTTCAAAGATTCCCCTCTCCTTATAAATAGATGGAAGAAACACTTAAACGAGGTTCCCAATCTGTGCATTCTAAAGGCCCGAATTTTTCTTTTGCAAGTTTTGAGGTTTGTTTGTAGAGAGAGTGTTTTCACTTTCGTTCAATTTTCTTGTTCATAAGGTGCTCAGGCATATACAATTGTTAAATGTAATGGAATACTGATTTGGACTCCATATTCAAAGATTAATGAAACAATTTGGTTGATTCCAATATGAGCAATGCACATTATGTTTTTCCCTTTGTTTATCATTTCATGTATGTCTTTCCTCTTCTAAAATTATGTTATGAAGCAGGCAGTTTCACTCTCTCATGGGTTTATGTATGTTGCTAAGTAGTGAGAAGTACCTGTGTAAACACATTTACTTGTTTTATTTGATAGTCTGCAGTGCTTGTGTAATCATAGATTTACTTGTGTTATTTGATATCCTACAATACATGTATGCAAGCACATATTTACTTATGCTAATTGGTGACAAATGTATTCATGAGGCATAGAGGTTGAGACCTTAATTCGTGCTCCACTTTTTTTGCATTTTCACCTCCTCACCCTTCCATATTTCTGCTAGATTGTTGCCTATGATTTTGTGTTATGTCCAGTCCTCTGCATTGATTTCCCTCCCTTTCCTTCCTCCTATTCATCTATACTACAATAACAATGTTAAACTGTGTATTTTTGTGTGTCAGCCACCAAAACCAACACATTTCTTTTTGACATTAGTCATATCTACTAGTGTTTATTTCAATCTATGTGCTTGCTTTAATTTACCTTGGTTAAGGGCTATTGAACCAATTATGTGACATATGGAGTGCATCAGAAAGCCTTTAGATAATCTTCAAAATCACTCATCTCAGATGCCCTAGGCACTGGTCTCCTATGAACCCAGAGATTGTCTCTAAGAGGCTTCTATATCTTTTGAAAGCAATTGTGTGACAGGCAATAGAAAAAGCTACAACATATTTCTGGCGCTGTTGTTGGGGAACGACAAAAATTATTTTTTCTGTGGGTATGACAATTTTTACATTCCCTCTGTCAGGTGAGCAAGGGAAGTGTGGGTTGAAGATCTCTCACCTTGGCGACTCCATTCTTTTAATCTTATTGTAAACATATTTCTTTGGCCTACAACAATATATATCAATTCCAATCCCAACTAGAAGGATCATGGATGAGATTAAAAGAGTTGAGCATCAAATATCAATTTGGGGGTAGTGAGGCATGCCTATTTTAGTTGTTGACTTCCAAGAGAACAATGACATAAGGTCTAGTACTCAGATGTTGGGCTAGTATCATTCGAAGGTTGGCCTCACTTGGGTGAATTGAGCCTTATGCCTAAGCAGGAGTTGTATATAAATAAGCTCACTATGTGAGTATTTAATTTCCAATTTTTAGAGTTTGTAATTTTTCATTTTAGTTTTTTGAGGAAAGGACTCCCAACAAATAAAGTTCCATGGAGATTTTTTGGTTTTATAGGTTCGATATATTTTTGACTCCATTCCCAATGGTGAAGGCTACTAGTTTGCAGTTTCTCACACCTTGCCAGCAAGGCATTGTCCCCAATTGGAGCCAATGTTGTCAATTACTACAAAATGTGTTTCCGGCTCTCCAAAGAGTAAATGAGAAGAGAAGTTTGCAATCATTTTCCAAGAAACAGAAGGAATCAAAGCCTAAATCAGACCCTCTCCATTAGAAAGTGCTCTAAACAAGCTTTCCAACGATATTTGGAAGTCCAAAAATGGACTCTTGGATCAAAATATATGGTCTACTGAAGTTCAAGGATTGAAGCCTTGGGAAGGAATACTAGAGGTTCGATATATCGGAGATCGCATATCAAAGGTCCAAAGATACCGGTGATTGCAATATCATAGCATCAACCATATCGGTGATGGAAACATGGAATCGATATGGAATTGCTCCAATAAGGAAGTATATGGATTTAAAAAATGCATGAATCGGTAGCTGCAAGATTGAATGCAGGAACATAGGAGTTGGTCTCAAGTGTAACAGTGATTGTCAAAGATCTTTGGGTGAAGGCAGCAAGGACCACAGTCTGCAAGAAAGAGTGTTGGGTCTACCGTGAGGTGATACAAGCCATCTCTGTGCTCTGACGCACATCTTTAGTGAGATAAATGGAGGTATAGGACTCAGGAAGCAGTGTGCAGGTCACCTGAGAATTAGTTTCTCAACATGGAGCTCCACGCAGTAATGGAATGAAAGAATATGAGGTCAATCTCTATTTCGGCACGGTGACAAGAAACCGAGAGTTAGTTGCTCCTTTCTCCAGAAAGTGGGGAATTCAACAAGTTAAGGCACAGATGAGAGGTGAACCTGCCGAGTAACAAAGGAGGAACATCATGGAAAAGGTGTGGCATGATCAGAGGCGAACAAAGGAATTGACATGGAGATATTTTTCTATAATCAATATTTAGTTTTCCCATGTTATGTTATTTTGTACTTTGTTGCATTTTAAAGAAGCAATCAAATCTGTTGTAGTAATTTTGGACAACAGAGCCATCGCAAGCTGAGACAGCTAGTCGATCAGACAACTGGAGCTCAGCTGAGATATTTTGTAATTGTTGTTCAAATCTTCCTCTCTCCTTATAAATAGAAGGAAAAAACACTTAAATGAGGTTCCTAATTTCTACATTCTAGAGGCCCGAATTCTACTTTGGCAAGTTTTGAGCTCTGTTTGTAGAGAGAGTGGTTCCACTTTGGTTCAATTTGCTTGTTCATGAGGTGCTCGGGCATATACAATTGTTAAAAGTAATGCACTGGTGATTTGGACTCCATCTTCAAAGATTAATGAAACAATTTGGTTGATTTCAATCGGAGCAATGGACACTATGTTTTCCCCTTTGTATATCATTTCATATATGTCTTTCCTCTTCTGAAATTGTGTTATGGAACTACCAGTTTCACTCTCTCATGGTTGTATATATGCCGCTAAGTAGTGAGAAGCACCTATGTAAACATATATTTACTTGTGTTATTTGATAGCCTACAATACCTGTATGTAAGCACCAATTTACTTATGCTAATTGGTGACAAATGTATTCATGAGGCATATAGGTTGAGACCTTAATTCACGCTCCACCTTTTCTACATTTTCAACTCCTCACTCTTCCATATTTCTACTAAAGAATATTGCTTAGGATTTTGTGTTATGTCCAATCCTCTGCATCGATTTCCCTCCTTTGCTTCCTCCTATTCACCTATACTATAATAACAATGTTAAATTGTGTATTGTTGTGTGTCAGCCACTAGAACCAATGCATTTCTCCTTGAGATTACCCATATCTACCAGTGTTTTTTTCGATCTATGTGTTCGCTTGAGTTTACCTTAGCGAAGGGCTATTGAACCTATTTCATGACATATGGAGTGCAACATAAAACCTTTAGATAATCTTCAAAAACCCTCATCTCAGATGCCCTAGGACTAATCTCCTATCAACCCAAAGAATGTCTCTAAGAGGCTTCTATATCTACTCAAAAAAATTATATGACAAAAGATATAAAAAGCTACAACAAATTCTATGGCTAGTTATATTTTAACATTCCCAAATTAGTTTATTAGTTTCTAAAGTCTTTAAATGTAAAATATTTATTTGTAAAATATTTATTAGTTTAGCCTAAGCTAAAATATTTATGGGCTCATTAAAGGTGTGATTACTCTAAAATTCTAATGTTGTACACAAGCAAACCCAACCAAGATCTATTAAATTGAATCACTAAAATAGAGCTATAAATGTACAATAATATCTTTTCGTGCTTTTCGACTTGACCATACATGGTTTTATCTATCCAAATCGCGGTTACTGGGCCTCGAATTCGATGTTCTATGGAAGCTCTTTTTCTTTTCCAATTTTTTATTTTTATTTTTATTTTTTTGACTGATTATAGTTAAAAAAAATTGCAAGGTCATAAAATTGTTTATTTGACATATCAAGCATTTAAGTTATTAGCCACACGTTTACTAGTGGAGGAGGCCAATCTTCACTATCTCAAATCTAAAGATTTACAAAATTCTTTTCAGAGTTTATTCTATAATTGTGGCGATTGGATTTTTTACTTATTAGGAATATTCTATAATCGTGATTGGTTATTTACTTATTACGAATATTTTTCTTCATTTTCAGAGATAAACTCAAAAAAACTTATATCAAAACAAATTGTTAACTTATAAAAACCTATATTAAAACAAATTGTTATTGCCATTTCAATAATGAATTTTTTTCCATTTACAATGATTAATTTTTGGCCAGGATGTATCTCTGCTATTTAAATAATGGAAAATATTGAATTTTCACTTTTGTTTTAAAAATAAATTAATGTTAACCTAAATTCAATGATATAATAATCTAAAAAATTATCTTATTATCACGATAAATCATAGTTACCCAGTTGGAGTTCGAATTCGAATTCGAATACGAATTCAATTCGATACAAAAAAATAAAAAAAATCGACGCTCTAAAATTCAATACGGAAAAAATTCGCCAATATACATCTTACACTATTCGCCAATATACATCGTACACCATTATAATAACATTTTTTCTTAAATTTTGAATAATCTAAATTAACAATTTAATTATATTATAGAAGTTGCAAATAAAATTAGACATTGAAATTAGTAGAAACAATTATTCTTCAATGGAAGTGAATGAGATATTGAAATTAGTAGAAACAACTCCTCTTCAATAGAAGTGAATAAGATACAATGGGGAGAACAAACTCTTTAACATTAAAAAAAGGAACCTTTAAAATTGTAAGTTGGTCAATCAAAAGATAGTAACTAATGTTGTAGTTTTTAATGATAAATATTTAGGGAATTTTTTAATTACTAAAGTAAAATATAAATAAAAAAATCATCAAATTAGAACTATCAAGAATCATCAAATTAGAATTCTTGCTTTTTTCCTAATTGTTCAAATAGAAGTGAATAAGATATTGGAATTAGTAGAAACAATTCCTCTTGGTCAATCAAAAGATAGTAACTAATGCCGTAATTTTTAATGATCAATATTTAAACAATTTCCTAATTACTAACTGAATAAAATATAGATAAAAAATCATTAAATTAGAACTATCAAGAATCATCAAAGTAGAAATATCTTGTTATTTTCCTAATTGTACCAAAAGATAGTATCTAATGCTTTAATTTTTAATGACGAATATTTAGACAATTTCCTCATTACTAATGGAATAAAATATAGATAAAAAATCATTAAATTAGAATTATCAAGAATCATCAAATTAGAACTATCTTGCTGTTTTCCTAATTGTTTAAAGATTTAAAAACCATATTATATTTTCTTTACAAATTTCTTAAAAGAAAAAAAACTAAATTACAACCAATTTTATTATGAATAAATAGTTCCAATTACATTACTCACTCATCAAAGAATTATAAAAAAGAGATTAAAATTATAAAAAGAGAAAAAAAATATTTATTGTAAAAAAAAAAATAAAAAAAAACAAAAAATATTATTTTTATTGTTAAAATAAAGATTTAATATAAAAACCATTTATTTAATTTTTATACCTACTTTTAGGGGAATTTTTTATTTTTAATATAAAAATTAAACAAACATTAAAAAAACAATGTAAAAATTAATAACAAGTCAAATTTATTAACACATCAAAATAATTTTGATATAAATAGAACTCTGAATTTTTTAATCATTAATCACAACAGTATTGCAGAACAAACCGGGAAAATTAAGTTTTTAACAGCTTATTAGTTTTAAACATCTATATAAACGGAGAATTACGTTCAACCGTTCAATATCTACAACTACATGATTAAACTAAGGCACAGAAAATGGAAAATGGAGTACGAACAACTTCTTGAAAAACACAAATCAAAGAAAATTTTAAAAATAAATTTGGGAGACTGATGTGTCCGAACGGAATTTCAGCGTATTAATGGCCGAATCAGACCGAATTGCCGAATTTTTGAATTCTTCAGTCCGATTCGGCCGAATTTGGTAACTATGTATGAGACACTATCTCAGTCAATAGCCTTTACCATATTTCAATACTACAAGCGAGTAATGTCATATGATACACTATCTCAATCTTATTATTTTGTTTAATTTTTTTAACTACAGAATATTCATGCATGATGCACCATCTGTGTAACACAGTTTGTTATCCCTTTTTCGCAGAAAGCATAATATTTGGGAGACAACGACGTCCCTAAGACAGGGCCGGCGCCAGCCTTACAGCGAAGCAGCAACCCTACCCATATTTGCAGCTAACGCTCACATGCGGATGGTGTTGATCGTGGGAATTTATTTTGGATTTTGCTTTGTTCAATTCAATTCCCAGACAAGGACGGCCCGATCGCCGAAACGCCAGAGCCCTAACCCAGTCCCGTTTTTGTGGAATGAGCCCTAACTGCATCGACTACTTACGGGTCAACTACGTTATATTATATTCCACATCGTCAGTCGCCGCTTTCGAACGTCACGACTTGAAAATGCTCATTTTATTGTCGAACGTAACAATTATGTTTTATTCATGAACTTGCGTGAATTAATAGATGGACAGTTCATTTTGGGAATTTATTTTTTAATCAGAATTTACTGTTTTAGAATTTATTCATTTAATTTGGATCGTTCAGAAGGTAAAGGCCCCTTTAATAAATAAGTAATTGAGCCTAGCACCAGCATTTATGCATGTGAAGGATCTATTAAGCAAGGGCTGGGGGTGTGATGCTAGCCTCGGGTTGCCAGGTTTAGACACGCATCCTAGCAAGGCGGGAAGCAAACCCTTGCTTGGTTTTTTTCGACAAGCCCACCAAGCAATCTAATTAATCCCAACTAGGCCGGCCAGCTAGCCAGCAAGCTATAGAAGACGAGTTGTTCCGAAGCGAGCCTAAAGCAAGCCAGCCAGGTTTTTGGCCCCACCACGAGAGACAAGCCAAGTGCCACAGAGATGTGGTTGAACATAACGCATCACAATGCGTGATTGAAACGTGGCTGAAGAGTAGGACAACGGTGACAATTACCATTCTATGTTAATCTTGCGTGTTGGATAGCTGGGCGAAAAAGCTTAAAGGTTTGGTTAGTACTTGCAGTAGTAGCAAACATGAGCTGAAGTTCTCTCGACTGTCAATGAGACTATTTATTGAAGACATCTTGTCTATTCACGACCTCCTTATCAGCGACGCACCATCTCTCAAATGCTCCTTCTCGGGTTGTACTGTTGTTGCGATGACGCTGCACAGAGGTGGCCAAGGTGGAAGAAGAATTTATTGTGATGATGTTACACAAAGGTGGCCAAGGTGGAAGAGGAATTACTTCCAGAGGTGGGCACTTGGTTGTTCATGGCTAAAGGTGTCAAAGATGTGCTCCTCATTATTTATTGGATTTGACCTATTATTTATGAAATCCTACCAAACGGTGGGAAATGGCATCATTGATCTGCTCGTAAAGCAACATGGCATCACAATGAAAGAAACAGCTCCACAACACCAGAATTGGGTCAATCAGAGAGAGTGATTCTATCAAAAAAGAGAAGAGTGTGATACTCTGTATGAATGCTCAGCTCAGTGATTCTATTCATCCTCAGGGGATCGAAGTTGGCATGACAGTCCCCCCTTCGAGAGAAAGCCAATTGGGTAGATTGAGATTGGGTATGTATGCATTCATTGAAAATCTAGAAACACTGTACTGCTTGCTGCTTTCTTGAAATTGCTTTCACCTACAAATTTTCACCATTGTTGCTTTCTTGAAATTGCTTTCAACTACAAATATACAAGATGGTTCCATCTGGTAAATATTGTTAATGTTGTTATCTCGCCTCTATTGTCTTTGTAGGTGAACCCTGGAAACAGTTCAGATTTGTCATTACACATGCGCTGCCCCTCTATTGTCTTTGTAGGTGAACACTGGACATGGTTCAGATTTGTCGCTGCACATGGCTGTAGGCTGGGGCAGCTCAGAGGGTTTGGGGAAAATTAAAAACCATAGTGCCACCATAAATCATTTGAGGCATTAACATCTTGGGATCATTCAATGATTCGAGCCCCGTATAGCCTTTGAAAAGAGAGAGGCGTTGGGACAGAGACTGGAGAGCAGGTTTCCAAATGGATATAAGTAAGAGTCATTTCCTAAGTATGTTAGCTTTCTCTACAAGCATGAAATCAAATTCAGTTCACGGCCAGAGGTTTAGGTCAGGTCAATACGGAGGCTGAGATGAGGGAAGCGGTAGGAAGAGGAAGTTCGTAGAAATAAAAAGGAACTGGCACTCTACTAGATCAACTTAAATGGAAAGGTAAGGCTTTCCAAAGCAGTTAGTTGGCGTGCATACCTCCAATATGTTTTGCGCACAGGTCTACAACACGCCATACCTCCAAGGTGTTTTGCACACAGGTCAAATTACATGCAGATATGGACTGGTAGACACAACAACATGCATGCAGTAGCTGGAACTTCAACAACATGCACCACCTAGAAACTTCAACTTGGAAACTTACTTTAGCCTAACATAATATCATTAAATTTTTGTTAAAGTGCTAAACTAATTTTTACATTAGTGAAACAGTGAAAAAAATTTCCAAAATAATTTCCGAAATCAGTAGACATAATATATGCTTTTGGCCTCTCCACCTCAGGGAGAGGCCAAATAAGATGGTGAAATGATATGCGCCTGAAAACTTTGGTTTATAAGTGATCTTGACTAATAACAAGGAGGTCAATTAATTATTTAACATCGCCAACCGATTACTATAGTCCCATGCCATTGCTAGATGGCAGGGACTAATAAGATCCCCAGTATTATATGCTAGTTTTTCTATTTAATATTATAATTGTCCCCAACTTAAACGCATGCTTCATACTCTATCCACATTAAAAAAAGTAATTATATTACTAAAAAATCCATATAATTTAATAACTAAAAGATCAGGGTAGCGTGATTGATCCGTTGGTGCTACCTTTTCCTGCTACGCATGCTTCAAGTTCAGATCTAGAACATTTGGTTCTTTCAACAACGTCATCTTTTTCAACAGTAGAGTATCTTTTAAGGATTCAAAGTTGTGTGTATTTATAGTATTAAAAGTTATTACTATAATTTAAAAATTTATATTAATTTATATTTAATATAAAATATTTAAATTAGTATATTTTTGGTGAATATTATTCATTTAATCATATATATAAGATAATTTTTAACCAAATGAATGAATATCTTAAAATGTCCAAAATATAGTCAATGAGCTAAACTTGGAAGAGTATTTTATTACTCGCAATCTTATGTAAAAGTACATAGGAGGCCTAGTGTTGGTTAAGGATAACTACGACAACTAGATAGATGCAAGTCCTTATGTGAGCTTATAGTACTTAGCTTATAGGGAAATGAGGCATTGAAAAAGCCAATTCTAACACCCCCTCTAAGTGAAACATAGGGAGAACAAAGAATGGATACCGACAACAAGGCCTAATTAGGTACCCATGTACAAACTCTCATAAGCGAAGAAAAAGAGAAAAATTTGTAGGGAAAAACTCCCCCCCAAAAGAGAAAAATATGTCAATGCTCAAATTATCATGGAACTAAAATTGTACATCCCATAACGATCCACTAAATGGAAAGAACATAGGCCTGCTCCAATCAAGAAGTAAGAAATGTTGAAGTACCAAGACTCTGAAGATGAAAGCCGTGAAACCTCATTGAGGTCAATTGATCTCTGAAGTAGGATTGTTGCAGAGGCACAAGGGTGGAAAACATTGTCAACTTCTCCAATAAATGCTTCAAAGAAACTACGTGTTGGTAAAGAACTGGGATAAAGGCTTCAAACAAAAGCAATACCATCAACCAACAAACAAAAAATGAGGCTTGTAAGTATGGAAAATATCATACAACAACACTCTTGAAGTTGTCTGAACACTGTCACCATCACATTGATCAATGCAACAATATCTGTCACCATCTAATTGCCCCCCCCTAAAACACAACTGTGGAAGGAGCGATAATCAATAATATCCATTGTCAGCAAATTCGCCCCCTGAAACACAATTGAGGGATAAAAAAAAATCAACAATAAACAACTGATGCAACATGAAGATATGAATTCTACAAGCACTGGTTCAATTGACACCATGACCACCCATCGACCCATCCACAAACGACCTTGATGGTCAGCGTTGGTCCATGATTCATTCTCTCACATCTCTTCTATAATGATTTGAATGCTGGAATACTAATTGACCAATAATGTTGATGCTTGGGTAATTTCCTCTGACGAGGACATGCAGATGGCTTAGTTTTTGCATCTATGGACTCAGAGTTGAGTGCGACAACACTTTCATTTAGAATGACACTCTCAACCATGTCATCCATCTATTTATCATAATAAATAGGACCATTGTCTTCAAGCACCTGACAATTGGATGTAGGTGATGGGGTAGCAACAAAATCGTATCCAAGACTCGCTCTTGATATCTGCACTACAGGGTTAATAGGAGCAACAATTCCCTATTTATTCTTTGCAAGTCCTCCTCTAGTATATCCCATTTTTCACAGCAATCGAGACCCAATACCAGTAGCATGGTTTTCAAAACTAAGTGTGACAAAGGCATGTTATGAGTCACAATCATCAACATTAGGCTTGTAACAACCTTGGTGAAAATTCGATGTAATAAAATTAAAAAACAATAACCATGGTCGATGGGACACTTATTCCAAGTTGAATGTTGGGCAAGACATCCTAGGGGGTGTTCATTTGGTTGTTTATGGCTAAGGAAATTGCCAACGACAATGGCTAAGGCATTAAAAGGAAAAAAGACACATTTGGCACATTTATTTATGAAAATAATGGAAATTAGGAGAAAAATGAGGTGAAAGGTCACAACTTCCATGTGAGGAGGAAAGTGAAGGAAAATAATGGAAAATGAAGAAAATAGAGGCCTCATCCATAAAAAATATTCTGAGGATTAGTTGGTAACATTTTGTTAGTTCAATGTTGGATCTCTCTCTCATTATTCTCTCTCTCATACTCTTGGACACTTACAGTTTTATTGGAGAACTCTTGGAGGATGTGGCGTATTTGGATTATTGGAGCAAGAAGGTAAAGGAAATGAAGGAAAGTGCAAGGAGGCACTGGGATCAACAACTACGTCAAATTTTCTTGCAGATACTGAGTTGAATGTATGTTTCGTTCACTAGTTTTCGCATGCATGGCACATGCATGTGGTTTCTTGGTTGTGATTTGTCATTGGCATCGAGGATTCACTAGCTTGATAGTGGATTGCCTAGCCTTTCCATTTCCTGGATAGCCATGGTGATTATGGGTTTATTTTCATTGTTTGTTTTTGGTTAGTTCTCATGTTTCCTTAGCTTGGGTTGAGTTATTAGTTCATGGAGGCCCTGGTTGGACAAACGCTCTGGAAGCCCTGTAACATCTTGGGTTTAGTTACTGGTCCTTGAATCCTTGGTTGGAAAAACACTATGGAAGCCATTAGTGGGTTGAGTTACTAGTCTTGGAAGCCTTGGTTGGACAAACGCTCTGGAAGCCCGATGATAGTTATGGTTTGAGTTACTAGTCCTGGAAGCCTTGGTTGGAACAAACACTCTGGAAGCCCTGGAAGGCTTGGATGGAGACCAATCTAATGATGGTTTTTTGATGTTTGACCATGAGGTGGAATCACTATTTTATGGGTTGAGGTGGATGGCCTTTGGAAGCCCTATATGAGTTTTTATTGATGTGTTCTATGAGATCCCAAATTCATGCTTGGAATATGGAACGAGGGTGAATGGTTGAAGAGAGATTTTGCCCAACCATTCTACGGTCGGGTGGAACGTTGAAGTCCCATACCGGGTTTAGATTTTGCATCATTAATGAATGGTTATTTCTCCTTATATTTCTATGAGCATTTTGATGGATTATATGTGGTTTATACGAATGTACTTTCATGAGTATTTTTTGCTGCTATTATTCTGGTTATCTATGTGTTTTATAACAACAACCATGTGTGGCTCTCATCATGTTTTTACTTATAATTGGATGATCAATGTGTCTATGACTTAATGGATGGAATGATAGTTGATGGGTTGAGTCATCAATGGTTCTTAGCGATTCTCAGTTAAGTATGAGACCCATATGCTCAGAACTGTGAATTACACCTGTAGATTACACATTTGCAATATGTTTGATGAAATGCTTGTCATGGCTAGTAGGGGTCCAGTCAAGGTCTTGATCAAGTATTTTATTTAGTACTATCATTTCCATGTTATCTTATTTATTTGAAGAGATGGAACAATTATGGGAAGTGACCTTGTCTTTGAGCCTAAAAAAGTGGCTTAAATCCTGGGGTCGTTGGCACAACACTGGCAATTTTGGTCCACATTCATTGGTAGGAAGGCCTGTGAGAGTGACTTTAGGTTGTTGGTCGCTCCCTTTCCCATAGCGTGAGAGCAACTATGGCCCAAGAGACTTAAACAATAGTGGGGCCCAAGGACAGGTTGTTTGAGTGGCTGACTTGTCCTCTGAGACTTGTTGATGATATTGGATGTTTGTATGGCATGTTTCTATTGGTTCCACTTCCTTAATGTGACTTAAGAGGCTGAATCATATCATAGTGGCCTCTCGTCGCATGTTTAACCCAGTTGGTTATTTACTTAGGTAGATGTGGGAGGAGGGCAATACATAATGGTATCAGAGCATGGTTCACCCCTCGAACTGGATGGGCTATTTGTAGGTCTTGCATGCATGTCAATTGCATGTCTGTCTCTCACACTTGCATTCCATAAGTTGTTAAAATTTCATGATGTTGATCATTATTGTGGTGATGTCATCACGTGGAATTTAGCTTGCTTTTGTGGGATTCATCATTGTGAGTATATGACTAGTTATTTGTTGTTATATATCGCTTACATGTATCATGGGGTTTCTTGGTTAAATTCTAGTATGTTTGATCATATGTATCATTCTTGTGTATTGGCTTACATGACGCTACATACTAGTGTTTTTCATTTATGCTTGATTATATGTGTTATGTGTGGGAATGGTTCGTACTCGTGCTTGAATGTTATATGCATGTAAGTTGGTGTATTGTCTACATTGTGGTTGTGCATGGTCCATATACAATGGTATGTTTTATGTCATCATGCATAAGATCATGGTGTGTATGGTTATGTAATGCTTATGCATTTTCAAGTTTGCATGTGGTCAAGTTATTGTGATGTAGTGGATGTTGTCATGCATGAGGTTATAGTGTGTGTTGTGTTAAGGTCATGAATTGATGACTGGACGCTAGCTAGAATGACAGTTGCATGTTTATATGCTTATGTACTATTTTTATATATTGTTGTGATTATGTTATACACGTATCATGCTTGATCTTGAAGAAAAGTTATCCTCCTCGAGATATACTAAGGTACGTGGTTTATTGTGATTTGGTTTTGCTGACATGATATACCTTGTAGGAAGAAACATCAAATGGCTAGCAATATGGTTGACTACAAAGACTCTCGCAAAGAATCCGAAGAGAAGTATGGTGTTGGGAACTCTTCCAATTTGTCAGTTACACTAAGAAGATTAAAGGAAGAGATAAGGAGTTGTAAGGAAGATAATGACAAAATCATAGAGTCACAGGAAAAGTTAGTAGAGGAAAATGCAGTGATACTTCAAAGATTGTTGGATTTGCAGTGACACGGGCTGATTTGGATCAATCATGAGCAGGAGAACAAAACTAATGGGGCATATGGCAGTGGATCACATGGAAGTCACCGATCAGATAGAGATGACACAATCCAAGATGACAGATTGTTGGACACTCCAGAGAGGAGAAGGGACATACACGTATGATTCTAGTTTTGATTCAGATATGCACTATGATCGCCATCGGTATCATCCTTATAGGAGGAGTGATAAGGGATACTTGTTAGATGAATTTAAGAAAGTGAAGCCACCTACTTTGATGGGGAAATTAAGAAACCACAGGATGCAGAGGCATGGTTTCTTGGCATGAGGAAGTTCTTCAGGTTTCATGTTTATTCAAAGAACATGAAAGCTAGTGTAGCTACCTTCAGTCTCAAAGGTAAAGTAGACATTTGGTAGGAAGATGTGAAGAATGTTAGGTATATTCATGAAAAAGATTTGTCTTGGAGTGTGTTTGAGCGACTATTTAAGAAGAAGTACTTGTTAGAAAGGTACTTTGAGGACAGGGAAAAAAAATTATGAACTAAAGATGGGTTCCATGAGAGATGACGAGTACACTAGTAAGTGTTTGGAGTTACTGAGATATGTTCCTTACCTCACAGAGGAGAAGGCCAAGATTTAGAGGTTCATTAGTGGGTTATCGTTTGCATTTAAAGATAGGATTGAGTTCGATGAGCCTAGATATTTGGAGGAGGTCGTTCGAAAGCTAAAGCATTGCTATGAACAAATGAAGTGAAAAAATGAGACTAAGCCAGACTAAAGAGGTAATGCAAAGAACAAAGTAAAATTAGACAAGAAGCAAGCAAGACCACAGGATTCAGGTAACAAGGAGAATGTCGCACCACCTAAGAGGTTCAATGCATCAGATAGACAACAGGGACATCGATTTGAAGAAAATAACAGGGATGGAGGCTAGAAGCCTATAGAGTGTTGGGATTGTCGAAAAGACCATCGCAAGAGAGATTGTCCTCAGAATCAGGGTGGTAGACCTCAGATATACAGTGCACAAGAGGTGCAGACTATTGGAGATGTTGGTCAAAGTATTCCACTTATCTATGCAACCTTGTATAACAAACAGGTAGAGCATCAAGCATCTATCATTGAGATGGATGATAAGCTTTGTGATCAAGTTATTTCTATTTTGATTGACCCTAGATCTAATTATAACTATGTTAGTCCTGACTTGGTGGATAAGTGTGGTTTGAGTAAGGAACTGTATGCGGAGTCTTAGTTAGTGCAGTTGGATACAGGTACCAAGAAGTGAGTGCATTACTGGGTAAGAGCTTACACATTTGAATTAAATGGTATGCCTACAACAACACATTTAAATGTATTACGATTGGGTTCATACAGTATGTTATTGGGAATGGACTACATTTATCTACATAAAACTAAGGTAGAGTTCTATAATAAATCTATTGAGTGTTTTGATGACAATGGAGAACCAAGAGTCTTGTAAGTTAAGAAGAAAGTTGCATCAGTTAAGATGGTGATAGCTATGCAAGCAAAGTGTAGCTGCAGGAAAGGGTGAAAGCTATAGGGGTAAGGAGGTTGAGGATGCAGATGTGTTGAATAGATATCCAGCATTGCAGCAATTTCGAGATGTATTCCCTAAGGACATTACAAAATTTCCACCTCACAGAGAGGTAGACTTTTCGATTGAGTTAGTGCCAGGGGTGGCTCCATCATCGAAAGCACCTTACAGGATAAGCACAACTATGTTTGTTGAGTTAAAGTTTCAACTAAAGGAAATTTTGGACAAAGGATACATTAGGCAAAGTGTATCACCATGGGGCGCACTGATCTTGTTTATGAAGAAGAAAGATGGTACGCTCATATTGTTCGTTGATTACAGGCAGTTGAACAAAGTGACCATCAAGAAAAGGTACTCTTTGCTGAGGATTGGAAACTTGTTGGATCAATTGAAGGAGAAGAAGTGTTCTCAAAGATTGATCTGAGATCCGAATACCATCAGGTACGCATCAAGGAAGAGGAAATTTACAAGATTGCATTTAGGACCAGGTATGGGCATTATGAGTTTGTTGTAGTTCCTTTTGGCTGAACTAATGCTCCAGCTACATTCATGTGCTTGATGAATAATGTATTGTATCCATATTTAGATAAGTTTTTTATCGTGTTCATTGACGATATAATGGTATATTCTAAAAATAAAAAAGAGCATGTTGAGCATCTAGTAACAGTGTTGAAATTGTTGAGAGAGCATCAGTTGTATGTTAAGCTTAGCAAATGAGGTTTCTTTTAGACGAAGGTACATTACTTGGGGTATGTCATCTCCAAGGAAGGCATTGCAGTAGATCCAGAAAAGATAAGAGCCATCATGGAGTGGGTAGCTCCTAATAATGTGGATGAGGTGAGATATTTCATGGGTTTGGTAGGTTACTATAGGAGGTTCATCAATAAATTCTTGCAGATTTTTTATCCTATCACATCTGTACAAATAAAATGTAAGAAGTTTGAATTGACAGAGGAATGTGAGGCTAGTTTTGAGAAGCTCAAGCAGTTGTTAACGCATGCACCAGTGTTGAAGATTGCAGTCCCGAATAGAGAGTTTGTTGCGTGCACAGATGTGTGCAAGAGAGGACTTGGTGGAGTCTTTATGTAGGATGGACAGGTAGTATGCTATGAGTCGCGGAAACAGAATGAGAACGAACGTAACTATCCCACACATGATCTTGAGTTGCCAACAATTATATATGAACTGAAGATGTGGAGACACTATCTTCTAGGCAGGATTTTCACATTGATGAGTGATCATAGTGGGTTGGGGTATCTATTTGACTAACTAAATATGAATGGTAGGTAGGCTCGGTGGTTGGCTATGATCATTGAGTTCGACTTTGAGATCAGATACATCAAAGGCAAGGAGAACAAAGTGGTAGATGCTCTTGGTAGGCGAGTACAGGTGAATCACTTAGCCGCTATGAGCTCTTATGGGACAAATTTACAAGACATGATCTTACGGGCAGAACAGTTGGATGTCAGATATATAGAGATTGTGCATAGGTTGTAGACAAGTACAAGTATAGGTGATGGTACAGGTACAGGTACATGTGATGGTACATGTACAGGTAATGGTACATGATCCGAATTAGATCCATGAAGGTTATCAAAGTGCCATGACTATATCAAAACAGGACAGACTTTGAATTTATGAACATAGAGCGATCAGGAAGACCTCTAGACAGTGGCAGTTTGCAGCCAGCAAGGAACGACGAGGACCTCAGTAAAAGCGTGCTGATCGAGGCCCATGGAGACTGCGCAAGAGGCAAAACTGGTAGTTAGGAATCCCAGATCAGGAAACAGAGGCCATTTCTGATGCAAGAAATAGAGGCCATTTCTAATCATGCATCGTTGGGAAAAACCCCTCGAGAAGGAAAAGCCTCGAAGTGCTCAGTCGCATGGAAGCTGGGAAATCATGGGGAAAGCGCTAAGGCGAAAGGCGGGTCCCGCGCTCTAAAACTGGCGGTATATCAGAGGCACATTGCGGCGGTAAGCAAAATTGACAGAAAACGAGTGATTCCATTCAGTGCATGATGCGTGGCAGGAAGATGAGAGAGAAAACCACCTCTCATCATGCGCTAACGATCGAGCAAGTCAACCGCGTGAAATGAGCGAATATCGTAGGATCTAGGGGCTCTAGATTTGATGGTAGAGATTGCGCTCGATGGAGGAACTAGATTTGACAGGGAATTAAGCCACGCCACATAAAATTCTGAAGTCTGATTTGACCGTTGAGTTAGCAGATGAGTCATTTCCCAACGTAACCGACAAAACCGAACCGACGAGGAAGAGCTGGTGCAGTTCCCGAGAGGACAAGTGGCCACTTCCTTGTGGACGATGGCGATGACACAGAGGCAGGGAAATACAAGCAAACAGCAGCAGGCGATCCGACGGGGGCAGAAGAGGAAGTGAACAGTCAAGGACAAATTGGCTTTAAGCCATGAACAAACACAGAACAAAACACAAACGACTGAGAGGAGAAGAGAACAAAGACAGAGAAAAGAAGAGACAGTGAAGCAAGAAGCAGAAAGACAGAGGGCCGAGTTGACCAATAGCATAAGGCAGCATCGATCAGGCAGAAAGCTTGAGAGGTTCAAGCAATCCCTGTGAGGATCTGTCAGGAATTGAGAACCACATTGGGCTCCTCGCATTAGAGACTAGAGAGGTTAAGATCTGGTAAGGAAAAGAGTCTGTGCACTCTAAGTGGCTTGGGGGATCCAAGAACCACCCTACCAAACATTATCTATTTCAGGAGACTCAAATTGAGCTCATCATTGTAAATCTCTACTTTAAAGACACAATAAAAGAAGCCCACCACTGAAAGTTGGACCAGAAACGTAGCCCTAGAGGATAGGGTGAACTCCTTATTAATTTGTTGTGTTCTTGTATTTGCTTACTGTATTCCTCTTACTATTTTCCATTTTCCAGTGTCTATGTATTTTGCAATATGATCAATCTATTGCCTAAAATAATATAAACACACACCAGCACATGAGTGTGTAATACCTTCATTCATTAATTAATTAACTAAGGTCACCCACGAGTGATTTTCAAATCAAGTGGTAATAGAGCTTTAGGCTGTAAGGTTAGATAAGCTTGTGTTGGTTTAGCTATTGAATGCTAACTAGATCAAAGCTCAAATTAGGAGAAGGAGAGTTGGTCGAAACTAATCCTAAAATTGGGAGAGTCTATCCTCGGAAGACAATGTCAGAGGAAGTTTCCATGGGGCCAGACCCTCAATTCATAGATAGTTTCCTAGCCATAAATTCCATGGTAGAATAAATGTATAGGGACTTTAGAAAACACAAAGATGAAGATTCATCAGGCTCTAAACAAGAGAAAGGAGAAGATGAGTCTCACTTCCATGACCACTCAAAAGGAAAAGGGAAAGAGGAAAGCTTTCTCACTCCTCCTAACAGCCCTGAACACAAAAAGAAAGCATCTTTGATCAAACTAGATGTTAAATTTGATTTACCTATATATGATGGAGAGTTGAATGCAGAAAAGCTGGAAAATTGGATTAGACAAATTAATGTTTATTACAGAGTACAGAATATCGATTCAGACAAGAGCAAGATTCAACTAGCAAGCCTACGCCTTGGGGGCACTGCCTTGGTTTGGTGGGAAGGCAGAACCCAAGCTGACATGAAAAGACATGGTAAGACCATCTCTGTCTGGAGTGAATTTGTTTCTGCAATCAAAAAATAGTTCTATCCATTGGACTACATGCAACAAGCCATGATGAGTTGGCAAACTCTTCGGCAGTTGAAAGGGCAAAGTGTGCAAGGGTACACTCAAGAATTTAGAAAGAGAGCATTGATTCTAGGAATCTCATTAGACTCACTTGAAACTCTGTTGAAGTACATTGGTGGTTCTACACAGCTACATGAGGCATACTATCCTCATGTTTAATCCCACTAATATAGATGAGGTATTTGTACAAGCTAACTCATCTAGAAGCTAGAGGAAATAATGGAAGTCCAGAAGTTGGGGGATCATCCCAACCCACTGTAAGCAAGAATAAGGAGAAAAGAAAGTAGAAGTGGAAAGCAAGGAAGGCTAACACTGCACAGAAAAGCAAGGCCTCATGCAATCAATTGAAAGAAGTTGTTTATTTCTCCAAGCTAGACTTGCATAGTGGATACCATCATGTTAGAGTTGTAGAATAAGATGCATGGAATACTGCTTTCAAAACAAAGCAAGGATTATATGAGTGCCTGGTTATGCCTTTTGGCTTAACTAATTCTCCTGCTACTTTCATGAGATTAATGAATGATGTACTCATACCTTTTCTTGATGATTTTGTTATTGTGTATCTGGATGACATTCTGATTTTTAGCAGAACATGGGAAGAACACTTAAAGCATGTTAAGCAGACACTAGATGTTTTGAAAAGAGAAAAACTTCATGTTAAACTCTCAGAATGTGAATTAGGCAAAACATCTCTGAATTATTTGGGTCATATAGTAGGGGGTGGTGAATTGAAGATAGATCCCTCTAAGGTGGCAGTGATTGTAAACTGGCCTAAACCCAAATCTGCTACAAAAGTTAGAAGCTTCTTAGGAGTAGCACAATATTGGAGGAAGTTAATTTCTAACTTTTCCTTAATTTTAGCTCCCTTACATGCTTTAACAAGATTGAACAAGGTGTTTCAGTGGGGAGGCAAACAGCAGAAAGCCTTCGACACCTTGAAAGAAAAGATTAGTACAACACCTGTACTAGCACTGCGTGATCTTCAAAGACCATTTGAGATCCAAACAGATGCCAGTGACTATGCCATGGGAGCAGTGTTGACACAGCACAGTAAACCCATATGTTATCATTCTGAGATTTTTAATCCTACAGTAGTTAACTATCCCACATATGATAAAGAATTGTATGCATTAGTTAAGAGTGTGAAAAAGTGGAAACATTACTTAATGGGCAAAGAGATAGTAATACATACTGATAATCAACCACTTCAATATCTACATTCCCAAACTAAGTTGTAGCAATCAAGACACTATAGATGGATGGGATTTCTACAACAGTTTCATTTAGTCATCAGATATAAAAAGGGCATACATAACAAAGTTGCAGATATGTTATCTAGATACTTTATAAATGCATCTACTATACTTAAGTATAATTCTGTGCTACATGAAAGCTACATTGAACAATATGCTCAAGATATAGACTTCAAATATGTATATGCCACTTTAAGTTAAGGCAAAAGGGTAGAAGAATTGGATTATCATGTAAAGGACCGACTCTTATACCATTGTGGGAAGTTATGCATTCCACAAACTGAAAGAGTAAAGATAATTCGAGAAGCACACACTTCTCTAATATTAAGTCACTTTGGGGTAAGTAAAACAGTTGCACAGCTGCAAAGATTTTGTTATTGGCCAAAAATGAATGAGACAGTTTCTAGATATGTAAGAAGGTGTACTATGTGTGCTAAAAGCAAGCCCAACAATAGAAAACTAGGCTTGTACACTCCATTACCAGTTCCTTCTCACCCTTGGGAAAGTGTTTCCATGGATTTTGTTGTAGGACTACCTAAATCTAGGAAAGGTCATGATTATCTATATGTTGTTGTGGATAGGTTTAGCAAAATGTGTATTTTGATACCTTGTAATAAATAGATTACAGTTGAACAAACTACAAAACTATTCTTTGAACATGTATGGGTTCATTTTGGATTACCCACTTCCATTGTATCTGATCGAGACACCCGATTTTTGGGGAAGTTTTGGTCAAGTCTGTGGGAACTGATGGAGACCAAACTGAAGAAAAGCACAACTTTTCATCCACAAACTGATGTCCAGACAGAAGTAGTTAATAGGACAGTGATCCAATTACTCAGAGGATATTACAGCAAACATCCTAAGCTTTTGGATGAACATTTGTGTTATGTGCAACATGCTTACAATAGAGCAAAACACTCTTCTACACAGAGATCTCCTTTTGAGACATGTTTTGGTTTCACACCAAGGTCTCCTTTGGATTTTGTCTTTGGTAAAGGTACCATAGTTGAGGGACACAGTGATGTGGACAGGGCAACTAGGTTCATTGAACAAATCCAAGAGATCCACCAGGCAGTACAAGAACAGTTGGAAAAGAGCTAAGCCAAATACAAGGCAAGGCATGACAAGCATCGGATGGAGCATAGTTTTCAAGTTGGTGACCAAGTCTGGCTGTATATCAGCAAGGACATGATGCAAGGTGAAGGTAAAAAGCTACAGCCTATCAGGTATGGACCCTTCAAGATACTTGAGAAGATTGGTGAGAATGCTTTTCGCCTTGATCTACCAGCTTACATGCACATCTATTCAGTCGTAAATGCAGATTGCTTGAGATTGTTTGAAGCTTCACTAATTGAGGATCCTGAAGAGCAGAGTCAATTACCTTCTCTTGATGACCTGTTACCTGAATATATTAATGAATTGCAGGAAGACACAGTTCTGGATAGGAAGGTGAGGACGACGCGCAGGGGAGATGTTGAGTACCTCAGAATTGGGCTCAAGGGTTCAAAGCTAAGTGGTGCAAAGTGGATAGAGATTGGACAAGTGAGAAAATTATACCCTCACTTAGTCGATGCTTGAAAACCAACTTTTGGTGGTCCAAAATCTTTTTCAGTGGGAAGGCCATGATCCGAATTATATCCATGAAGGTTATCAAAGTGTCATGACTATATCAAAACAGGATAGACTTTGAATTTATGAACACAGAGCGATCAAGAAGACCTCTGGATAGTGGCAATTTGCAGCCAGTAAGGAATGACAAGGACCTTTGTCAAAACGCGCTGACCGACGGCGATGGAGACCGCATAGGAGGCAAAATTGGCAGTTAGGAAGCCCTGATCGGGCATCACTAGGTAAAAACCCCTCGAGAAGGAAAAGCCCCGAAGCGCTCGGTCACATGGAAGTCGGGAAACCGTGGGGAAAGCGCTAAGGCAAAAGAGGGGTCCCACACTCCAAAACCGGCGGTATATCGGAGGCACATTGGGGCGGTAAGTGAAATTGGCAGAAAACGAGCGATTACATTCAGCGCACAATGTGTGGAAGGTGAATGAGAGAGAAAACCACCTCTCGTCACGCGCTAATGTTCGAGCAAGTCAACCGCGTGAAATGAGTGAATATCATAGGATCTGGGGGCTCCAGATCTGACGGCGGAGATTGTGCCTGATGGAGGAACAGGATTTGATAGGGGATTAAGCTGTGACACATAAAATTTTGAGGTCCAATTTGATCGCTGAGTTGGTGGATGAGTCATTTCCCAACGTAACCGAAAAACCGAACCGACAAGGAAGAGCTGGCGCAGTTCGTGAGAGGACAAGTGGCCACTTCCTTGTGGACAATGGTGATGACACAAAGGTAGGGAACTCCAAGCGAACAATAGTAGGTGATCTGACGGGGGTGGAAGAGGAAGCGAACAGTCAAGGACAAATTGGCTTTAAGCCATGAACAAACACAGAACAAAACACGAACAACCGAGAGGAGAAGAGAACGAAGACAGAGAAAAGAAGAGATAGTGAAGCAAGAACCAGAAAGACAGAGGGTCGAGCTGACCTGCAGTATAAGGCAGCATCGAGCAGACAGAAAGATTGAGAGGTTCAAGCAATCCCTGTGAGGATCTATCGGGAATTGAGCACCACATTGGGCTCCTTCCATTAGAGACCAAAGAGGTCAAGATCTGGTAAGGAAAAGAGTTTGTGCACTCTTAAGTGGCTTGGGGGATCTAAGAACCACCCTACCAAACATTATTTGTTTCAGAAGACTCAAATTGAGCTCCTCATTGTAAAACTCTGCTTTAAAGACACAATAAAAGAAGGCCACCACTGAAAGCTAGATCGGAGCCGTAGCCCTAGAGGATAGGGTGAACTTCTTATTAATTTGTTGTGTTCTTGTATTTTCTTACTGTATTCTTCTTACTATTTTCCATTTTCCAGTGTCTGTGTATTTTGCAATCTGATTGATTTGTTTCCTAAAATAACATAGACACACACCAGCACATGAGTCTATAATACCTTTGTTCATTAATTAATTAACTGAGGTCACCCACGAGTGATTTCCAAATCAATACAGGTCTAAGTACAGGTGCACAAGACTTGGAATATTGTCTTACAACAGATGGATTGGTTAGGTTCCGAGACAGGATATATTTGTTAGATGATAGTGAACTCAAGAAGGTGATCTTAACGGAGTTTCATGCAAAACCATATTTAGGTCACCCAGGTTACTAGAAGACATTGACAACAGTGAAGAGATCTTATTATTGGCTAGAATTGAAGAGGGATGTAGCAAATTTTGTGGCTAGATGTTTTGATTGTCAGTGAGTAAAAGCAAAGTGTAAGCATCTAGGTGGACTGCTACAACTGATCACAATTACAAAATGGAAATGGGAGGTCATTTCCATGGACTTCATCACAGGTTTTCCAAAGACAGTGAAGCAGCATGAATCCATCATGGTCATTGTGGACATGTTTCTAAAGGTTGCCTTCATTCCGGTGAAGTCTACATTCTCAGCTAGTGATGTGGCACAAGTATTCATCAGAGATGTGGTTAGGCTACATGATGTTTTGAAGAAGATTGTGTTAGACAGGGATGCGAAGTTCAATTCTAAGTTTTGGAAGGAGTTATTTACATGTTTGGGCATAGAGTTGGCCTTCAGCACAACTTATCATCCGCAGACATATGGACAGATAGAGAGGGTCAACAGGATATTCGAGGACATGTTGAGGATGTATGTGATGCATCAACAACGAAAGTGGGAAGAGTATCTCCCCTTGGTAGAGTTCGCATACAACAACAGTTATCAAGAGTCATCGAGGATGAGTCCTTTTGAGGCATTGCATGGGTGGAGTTGTAACACTCCTATCAGTTGGATTGATCCGGTTAGCAAGGTATTGATTGGACCATATATATTGGCAGACATGGAACAAGAAATGCAGGTAATCAAGAAGAGTCTAAAGACAACACAGGATAGGCAAAAGAGTTATGCAAATAGGAACAAGTTGTTCAAGGAGTTCCATGTTGGGGAACAACTGTACTTGTGCATCAAACTAAAGAAGAGCTCCTTATGGATTGGCTCATGTGACAAGATGGCACCACAGTTTTGTGGGCCCTTCTACATCATTGAGAGGATTGGGTTAGTAGCATATCGAATTACACTACCTCTGAAAGTGAAAGTCCGTGATATTTTCCATGTCTCATTGCTTAAGAAGTATGTTAAATATGTTGATAATGTAATTGACTAGTTTGTATTGCAGATGGAACCTGATGGAAAATTCCAGCTGGGGCCTCAGTGTATATTGCAGAAAAAGGTGTTCATGCTTTGGAACCAATAGAGAAATTTAAAGTGCAATGGAAGCACTTTGGGCCCAATGAAGATACATGGGAGATGGAGGATCAGATGTGGGCTATATATCCTTCCTTGTTTTCCAGTTGAGGCAAAGCAGTTTGATATGGTGGTTTGGTATTTGCTTTATGATGGTTTAGTACTTGCTTTATGGTGGTTGATATATGGTTCATGATGGTTTGACATATGATGTTTTGATATATGCTTAGACATGGTGCTTAGTATATGTTTTGATATATGTTTTGGCATATGTTTTAGTATCTATATTTTTTATGTTGTCGCTATATGTACACCCGCATATGGATGTAAATACTGTAACGAGCTATGTTATGAAGCTCCAATACGCAATATGGATGTCATGTTATTATGCTATCATGTGGTTATGTTATCATGATGTTATGATGTTATATGAGTTGGCACTCAGCAGGATGATAATTTTAAATACGATAATGAGTTGTGTTATAAAGCTCCACTATGCAGTATGTTGTCATGTTGTCATGATGTTTTTCTCTTGAGCAGATCTTTCATTATAAATACTACATCGAGTTATGTTATAAAGCTCCATGAGCAGTATGTCTTCTTTCAACAGGTTGCTGAGGTATATGTGTGATTGAACATGGAGGACGATGTCCCCCAAGGGGGAGGGTTTTGTAACATCCCTGGTGAAAATTCCATGTTAAAAAAAAAAAAACCACGGCTAATGGGACAATTACTCCAAGCTAAATGTTTGGAAAAATATCCTAAAGGGGTGTTCATTTGGTTGTTTATTATTAAGAAAATTGGCAAAGGCAATGGCTAGGGCATTAAAAGCCAAAAAGACACTTTTGGTACATTTATTTATGAAAATAATGTAAATTAGGAGAAAAAGGAGGTGAAAGGTCACAAGTTACATGTGAGGAGGAAAATGAAGGAAATAATCAAAAATGAGGAAAATATAGGCCTCATCCATAAAAAGGCTTCTGAGGATCAGTTGGTAATCTTTTGTCAGTTCAGTGTTGGAGCTCTCTCTCATTATTCTCCCTCTCATACTCTTGGACACTTAGACTTTTCTTGGAGCACTCTTAGAGAGTGTGGCGTACTTGGATTCTTGGAGCAAGAAGGCAAAGGAAAACTAGGAAAGTGAAAGGACACATAAGGATCAGCAACTACGTCATATTTTCTTGCAGGTACCGAGTTGCATGTATGTTTCCTTCACTATTTTTGGCATGCATGGAACATGCATGTGGTTTCTTGGTTGTGATCTATCATTGGCAGGAGAGGATTTGCCTAGATTGATAATGGATTGCCTAGCCTTTCCATTTCCTAAATAGCCATGGTGATTGTGGGTTTATTTTCATTGTTTTCTTTTGCTTGGTTCTCATGTTTCCTTAGCTTGCGTTGAGTTATTAGTTCCTGGAGGCCTTGGTTGGGCAATGCTCTGGAAGCCTTGTAACAACTTGGGTTCAGTTACTAGTCCTGGAAGCCTTGGTTGGAAAAATGCTTTGGAAACCCTTGGTGGGTTGAGTTACTAATCTTGGAAGCCTTGGTTGGACAAATTCTCTAGAAGCTTAGGGGCAGTTTTGGGTTATGTTACTAGTCCAGGAAGCCGTCGTTAGAACAAACGCTCTGGAAGCCCTGGAAGGCTTGGATGGAGACCAATTTGATGATGGTTTTGTGATGTTCGACCATGAGGTGGAACCACTGTTTGATGGGTTGAGGTGGATGGATTCTAGAAGCCTTGGATGAATTTTAATTGATGTGCTCGATGAGATCCCACATTCATGCTTGGAGTATGGCTCGGGGGTGAATGGCTGAAGAGAGTTTTGGCTCAGCCATTCTACGGTCGAGTGTAACGTAGAAGTCCCATCCTGGGTTTGTATTTGGCATAATTAATGAATGGTTATTTCTCATTGTATATTTATGAGAATTTTGATGGATTATATGTGGTCTATATGACTGTACTTTCATGAGTATTTTATGTTGCTATTATGCCGGTTATGTATGTGTTTTATGACAACAGCCATGTGTGGCTCTCATCATGTTTTTACTTATAATTGAATGACCAATGTATCTATGACATAATGGATGGAACGATAGTTGATTCATTGAGGCTTCAATGGTTCTTAGTGATTCTCAGCTAAGTATGAGACCCTTATACTCAGAAATTTGAATTACACCTGTAGATTACACGTTTGCAATATGTTGGATGGAATGCCTGTCATGGCTAGTAGGGGTCCAGTCAAGGTCTTGAACAAGTATTTTCTTTAGTCCTTTCATTTCCATCTTATCTTACTGATTTGA
This sequence comes from Pinus taeda, assembly GCA_000404065.3. Taxonomy (NCBI): domain Eukaryota; kingdom Viridiplantae; phylum Streptophyta; class Pinopsida; order Pinales; family Pinaceae; genus Pinus; species Pinus taeda. Next base: position 31,387 of record APFE030021010.1, read on the forward strand.
AGAGATGGATCAATTCTGGGCAGTCACCTGGGCTCTGAGCCTGAAAAAGTGGCTTAATCCCAAGGTCGTTGGCACAACACTGGTAATTCTAGTCCAAAGCCACTAGCAATCAGACCTGTGAGAGAGACTTTAGGTTGTTGGTCGCTCCTTTACCAATAGCATGAGAGTGACTATGGCCCGAGAGACTTAAAATAGCAGTGGGGCCTAGGGACAAGATATTTGAGTGGATGACTTGTCCTTTGAGGGTTCTATTGATGATGTTTTATGTTTGTATGGTGTGTTTCTATCGGTTCCACTTCGTTAATGTGACTTAGGAGGTCAAATCATATCATAGTGGCCTCTCATCGCATGTTTACCCTGGCTGGCCAGTTGCTTGGGTATATGTGGGAAGAGGCTGTTACAAGGCTTCTGGTATTCATCATCAAGTGTGGAAGAATGAGAGCTTGGCACCTTAACATCAACTATCTCCATCTCAAATTTTTGAAGACAAGTAAATTCCAGTTCAATTTCCTGCTTAGAATATTGCAACTTTTGAATGACCTCCTCCTTCTCAATCAATTGTTGAGACAAGGCATCATAATCTTGTTTCAAAAAATGATATTGCTCCAACATTTTTCTTTTAAACAATTAATCTTCATAACATGCTAAACTTTTTTCTCTTCTAGTTGCTTCTTCAAATTTTATATTCTTGAGTCAGAAAAAGACTCAACTTCCTCCTCCAATTCATCAAGGAGGTCAATCTTTCCTTCAAATTCATTTGCAATCATTTGGAAATATTTTCCCATGGTTGAATCTAGATGGTCAACCTTCTTGATCTTTTCAGCGACTGAAGTTTGCAACCTATTTTTAAGATTTTCATTCTCTCCTTGTAAAAGGGCTACAACTGACTACAATTGAATATCCTCTTTATGAAGTTCATCTGGTGTCTTCTTCTCATGAATATCCTGAAATATTTTACCCATCTTGATAACAAAAGTTGGCAAATGTATTTTCACTATCCACAAAAATTACTGCAAAACAAAGTTGATGATCACAACAACAACTGCTTTACACTTCAAAGCATGCTAAAAATAATGTCAATTCAACAACATTTGTACCACTCGCCAACAAGAAAGGATTTCATAACTAGCATCCATCAAGATACCAAATACATCAACCAAATGGATATATGGCTATTCTCAATTCGACATCATTTTCATAGGAAACAATGCATGAAAATTTTAAGAATTAATATCCCTGTTTTAGAGAATTTGTGCCCAAAGTGCAAACAACTAATAAAAAACCCATAGTGCAAACAACTAATAAAAAAAATATGTTTTTATTGGCCCTAAGAGAGGTGAGAGGCAAATAAAAACCAATTGTAATCTCCCTAATAACAGAGGAAAATTAACACCCCAACGATAATCCCCACACATATGCCTCTTTGTTCCCACAAATACAAGTATGCATATCCACTTGTCTTGGCTTGCAATTCAAATATGTTTCCCTTATCTCTAATTGTTGATCAATGTGGAGGCAGTGAAGGGAAAATTCAGATTGCAGTAGAAAAGCTGGGTCAACGTATCTGTAGAGGGCAAGCTCAAGATCAAAACCATGATCAACTATCAGACCAATTCATGATGGCATATTGCTGACGTGTTCAAATTAGATCAATGATATAACCCAAAGCTATTCACTCTCAAAACATGAGCTTCAGATATTATACCATTTAGCTATCTCGTATTGATTCTATAGATTCAGGGAGACATGCATCCTTCTCCCCAACCGAGAGAGTTGTACATGCCATGAATTCAACTGTAACAAACATATTAGCATGTCGTTGAGGTATCTGTTGCACATGCAGATGCTCGACTGCCAAAAGAGTAAAGATCAACCCACTAGAAAAGCCGATTTCGAGTAATCTAACTCTATATTTGGTCCCGATTGAATTTGAGCATCAATGATGAAAGGTTTTGATCCCCTCTATGATTTACTAGAGTGACACTTCACAAATATGATTATAGTGGATGAATTCCCATTAATACCGTGATCTCAATACAACGATCAAATATTAGTGATCACTACAAAAAATGAAATAAAATTCGATGCCAATATGAATCTCGGAACCCTGACTATGAAGAAGCCATGGGTATAAAACTCAAATCTTATCTGATCTATGTACTCCTGATCACAGAGACCCCATTCAAGGCATAAAAAAAAAAATAGGAAACTACAAAAATGAATTCAACAGGGCAAGAATCACCCACTATGATACCATGTAAGAGTATTTTATTAATCACAATATCATGTAAAGGTACATAGAAGACCTCCATTATATAGAAATGAAGGAGGTTTACTGTCGGTTAAGGATAAATACAACAACTGGACGGATGCAAGTCCCTATGTGGGCTTACAACTTACCATACTTAGCTCGTAAGGAAATGAGGCATTGGAAACTCCATTTCTAACAAAACTAGTGACAATTTATATTTTGTTGTCTCTCTAGATCTGTAATAAGATTGGAAACCAAGAGTCTATGACTGCTTTGGACCCCCAAGTGTTTTTAGATACAAATATTTTGGAAGAGGTTTCTCACCGGGTTCCTGACCCTGGCTACACCACGGAAAGAAGGAAATAGTTCCTCAAGTCCATAACTTTACATTGGAATATGAGGACTTTGCTTGATAGGGTCTTAAAAGACAAACATGGGATATACAATATATTTTCTTCTGTGGAAGACATTAAACTAGTTCAGAGGAATCAATGTTTTTACTTGGAAAGACTAGATGCAAAGCTTGAACATCTGGAAATCCATTTGCAATGTCAATCTAACCTCCTTGCTCCCAAAAGACCCACCTTTGTTATTTTTTCTTACTCTTAAATGGCTGGAATTCTTAGTGACAATTTTTTGTATTACAATTATGCTATAGTTAGACTTGTTTTAATGAATTATGTTGGTGGTTAAAAATATCTAGTTTCCCTTGAGACAAATTAAAACCACATATAGAGTTCCATAATTAAGTTATGACTAATTAAATATTTTACTATATTTTCATAATATATATATATATATATATATATATATATATATATATATATATATATATATATATATATATATATATATATATATATAAACTAAAATTGTTTTCTTCTGCAATTAGAAACTATAACCTGATATGAAGAGTAAACTCACATTAACTGTTATATATACTTAATAAGTATTATATAAACTATGGAATAATGATGGATAACTTACCATAAAATTTATTTCATGGATTTGTAAATATCCATTCACAATTTTCTTAAAATTATCGAATTTTGGCATACATGTCGTTGGTTAGTGGCATAAATGACATCAAGGATGATGAGAGGTTAAGCGTTCAATTATATCTCTATATTTAACATTAGTCATAGAAAACAATTAACCTTTTGCATAGCATATAATTTATTTTTCAATGTTGAATTTATAGAGAACTAACAACCTCCCCAGATATATGCAAAAACTCATAAGCCACATATATCATGGACTCATAATGGACAAGGTGTGGCCTGATCATAGGCGATCACAAGAATTAGCATGGATATATTTTGATACGGTCTTTAGTCAGTTTTCCCATGTTTTGTTATTTTGTCTTTGTTACATTTTAAAGAAGCAATCCAATTTTTTGTAATCATTTTGGGCAGCAGAGCCATCGCACGCCGAGACAGCTAGTCAATCAGACAATTGGAGCTCACCTAAGATATTTTGTAAATATTGTTCAAAGCTTCCCCTCTCCTTATAAATAGATGGAAGAAACACTTAAACGAGGTTCCCAAGGATCTATCAAGCAAGGGCCGGGGGTGTGATGCCAGCCTCGGGTTGTCAAGTTTAGACATGCATCCTAACAAGTCAGGAAGCAATCCCTTGCTTGGTTTCTTTTGACCAACCCACCAAGTGATCTAATTAATCCCAACTAGGCCGGCCAGCTAGCTAGCAAGCTAAAGAAGCCAAGTTGTTCTGAAGCCAGCCTGAAGCAAGCCATCCAGGTTTTTGGCCCCACCATGAGAGACAAGCCAATCGCCACAGAGATGTGATTGAACATAATCCATCACAGTGCATGATTGAAATGTGTCTGAAGAGTAGGACAATGGTAACAAGTACCATTCTATGTTAATCTTGCGTGTTGGATAGTTGAGCGAAAAAGCTTAAAAGTTTGGTTAGTACTTGCAGTAGCAGCAAACATGAGCTGAAGTTCTCTCGACTGTCAATGAGACTGTATATCGGCGACATCTTGTCTATTCACGACCTCCTTATCAGCAACACACCATCTCTCAGATGCTCCTTCTTGGGTTGTACTATTGTTTCGATGATGCTGCACAGAGGTGGCCAGGGTGGAAGAAGGATTTATTGTGATGATGTTGCACAAAGGTGGCCAAGGTGGAAGAGGAATTACTTCCAGAGGTGGGTGCCTGGTTGTTCATGGCTAAAGGTGTTAGAGACGTGCTCCTCATTACTTATTGGATTTCACCTATTATTTATGAAATCCTACCAAACGGTGGGAAATGGCATCATTTCTCTGCTTGTAAAGCAACACGGTGTCACAACGAAAGAAACAACTCCACAACACCAAAACTGGGTCAATCAGAGAGAGTGATTCTATCAAGAAAGAGAAGAGCCTAATACTCTGTATGAATGCTCAGCTCAGTGATTCTATTCATCCTCAGGGGATCGAAGTTGGCACATAGGAAGAATCCCTAGAACCGTAACCATGACAGTCCCCTCTTCGAGAGAAAGCCAATTGGGTAGATTGAGATTGGGTATGTAAGCATTCTTTGCAAATCTAGAAAAACTGTACTCTGTGTTGCTTTATTGAAATTGCTTTCACCTACAAATTTTCACCATTGTTGCTTTCTTGAAATTGCTTTCAACTACAAATATACAAGATGGTTCCATCTGGTAAATATTTTTAACATTGTTATCTTGCCTCTATTTTCTTTGTAGTTGAACACTGGAAACAGTTCAGATTCATCACTACACATGCGCTTCCCCTCTATTGTCTTTGTAGGTGAACACTGGACATGGTTCAGATTTGTCGCTGCACATGGCTGTAGGCTGGGGCAGCTCAGAGGGTTTGGGGGAAATTAAAAACCACAGTGCCTCCATAAATCAATTGAGGCTTTAACATCTTGGGATCATTCAAGGATTCAAGCCCCGTATAGCCTTTGAAAAGAGAGAGGCGTTGGGACAGAGATTAGAGAGCAGGTTTCAAAATGGATATAAGTAAGATTGATTTCCTAAGTATGTTAGCTTTCTCTACAAGCATGAAATCAAATTCAGTTCACGGCCAGAGGTTCAGGTCAGGTCAATACGGAGGCTGAGATCAGGGAAGCAATAGGAAGAGGAAGTTCGTAGAAATAAAAAGGAATTGGCACTCTGCTAGATCAACTTAAATGGAAAGGTAAGGCTTTCCAAAGCAGTTAGTTGGCATGCATACCTCCAATATGTTCTGCGCATAGGCCTACAACACACCATACCTCCAAGGTGTTTTGCGCACAGGTCAGATTACATGCAGATATGGACTGGTAGACACAACAACATACATGCAGTAGCTAGAACTTCAACAACATGCACCACCTGGAAGCTTCAACTTGGAAACTTACTTTAGCATAACATAATATCATTAAATATTTGTTAAAGTGCGAAACTAATGTTTACATTAGTGAAACAGTGAAACAAATTTCCAAAATAATTTCTGAAATCAGTAGACATAATATATGCTTTTGGCCTCTCCACCTCGGGAAGAGGCCAAATAAGATGGTGAAATCATATGCGCCTAAAAGCTTTGGTTTATAAGTGATCTTCACTAATAACAAATAGGTCAATTAATTATTTAACATTGCCAACTGATTACTATAGTCCCATGCCATTGCTAGATGGCAGGGACTAATAAGATCCCCAGTATTATATGCTAGTTTTTCTGTTTAATATTATAACTGTCCCCAACTTAAACGCATGCTTCATACTCTATCCACATTAAAAAAAAATAATTCTATTACTAAAAAATCCATATAATTTAATAACTAAAAGATCATGGTAGTGTGATTGATCCGTTGGTGCTACCTTTCGCTGCTACGGGTGCTTCAAGTTCGGATCTGGAACATTTGGTTCTTTCAACAACATCATCTTTTTTAGCAGTAGAGTATTTTTTAAGGATTCAAAGTTGTGTGTATTTATAGTATCATAAGTTATTATTATAATTTAAAATTTATATTAATTAATATTTAATAAAAAATATTTAAATTAGTATATTTTTTATGAGTATTATTCATTTAATCATATATATAAGATAATTTTTAACCAAATGAATGAATATCTTAAAATGTCCAAAATATAGTCAATGAGATAAACTTGGAAGAGTATTTTATTACTCGCAATCTTATGTGAAAGTACATAGGAGGCCTAGTGTTGGCTAAGGATAACTACGACAACTAGATAGATGCAAGTCCTTATGTGAGCTTACAGTACTTAGCTTATAGGGAAATGAGGCATTGAAAAAACCAATTCTAACACCCCCTTTAAGTGAAACATAGGGAGAACAAAGAATGGATACCGACAATAAGGCCTAATTAGGTACCCATGTACAAACTCTCATAAGCGAAGAAAAAGAGAAAAATTTGTAGGGAAAAACTCCCCCCCAAAAGAGAAAAAATATGTCAATGCTCAAATTATCATGGAACTAAAATTGTACATCCCATAACGATCCACTAAATGGAAAGAACATAGGCCTGCTCCAATCAAGAAGTAAGAAATGTTGAAGTACCAAAACTCTGAAGATGAGAGACGTGAAACCTCATTGAGGTCGATTGATCTTTGAAGTAGGATTGTTGCAGAGGCACAAGGGTGGAAAACATTGTCAACTTCTCCAATAAATGCTTCAAATAAACTAGGTGTTGGTAAAGAACTGGGACAAAGGCTTCAAACAAATGCAATACCATCAACCAAAAAACAAACAATGAGGCTTGTAAGTATGGAAAATGTCATACAACAACACTCTTGAAGTTGTCTGAACACTGTCACCATCACATTGATCAATACAACAATATCTGTCACCATCTAATTGCCCCCCCTAAAACACAATTGTGGAAGGAGCGATAGTCAATAATCTCCATTGTCAACAAATTCCCCCCTGAAACACAACTAAGGGAACGAGAAAAATCAACACTAAACAACTAGTGCGAAAAGATGATATGAATCCTGCAAGCACTGGTTCAATTGACACAATGGCCATCCATCGACCCATCCACAAATGATCTTAATGGTCGGCACTGGTCCATGATTCATTCTCTCACATCTCTTCTGTAATGATCTAAATGTTGGAATACTAGTTGACAAATAATTTTGATGCTTGGGTAATTTCCTCTGACGAGGACATGAAGATGGATTAGTTTTTGCGTCTACAGACTCAGAGTTGAGTGCAACAACTATGTCATCCATCTAGTTATCAGAATGAATAGGAGCATTTTCTTCAAGCACCTCACAATTGGATGTAGGTGATGGGGCAGCAACAAAATCGTATCCAAGACCCGCTCTTGATGTCTGCACTACAGGGTTAATAGAAGCAAAAATTCCTTGTTTATTCTTCCCAAGTCCTCCTCTAGTATATCCCATTTTTCTCAGTAATCAAGACCCAATACCAGTAGCATGGTTTTCAAAACTGAGTGTGACAAAGGCATGTTATGAGTCATGATCATCAACATTAGGCTTGTAATAGCCTTGGTGAAAATCCAATGTAATAAAATTTAAACACAATAACCATGGTCGATGGGACACTTATTCCAAGCTGAATGCTGGGCAAGACATCCTAGGGGGTGTTCATTTGGTATTTTATGGCTAAGGAAATTGGCAAAGGCAATGGATAAGGCATTAAAAGGAAAAAAGACATGTTTGGCACATTTATTTATAATGGAAATTAGGAGAAAAATGAGGTGAAAGGTCACAGGTTCCATGTGAGGAGGAAAGTGTAGGAAAATAATAGAAAATGAAGAAAATAGAGGCCTCGTCCATAAAAAGGCTTTTGAGGATTATTTGGTAACCTTTTGTTACTTCAATGTTGGAGCTCTCTCTCATTATTCTCTCTCTCATACTCTTGGACACTTACAGTTTTATTGGAGCACTCTTGGAAGGTGTGGCATACTTGGATTCATTGAGCAAGAAGGTAAAGGAAAAGAAGGAAAGTGCAAGGAGGCACTGGGATCAGCAGCTACATTAGATTTTCTTGCAGATACTAAGTTGCATGTATGTTTCCTTCACTATTTTTGGCATGCATGGCACATGCATGTGGTTTTTTGGTTGTGATTTGTCATTGGCATGGAGGATTGCGTGGCTTGATAGTGGATCGCCTAACCTTTCCATTTCTTGGATAGCCATGGTGATTGTGGGTTTATTTTCATTGTTTGTTTTTGGTTGGTTCTCATGTTTCCTTAGCTTGGGTTGACTTATTAGTTCCTGGAGGCCCTAGTTGGACAAACGCTCTCGAAGCCCTGTAACATCTTAGGTTCCGTTACTGGTCCTGGAATCCTTGGTTGGACAAACACTTTGGAAGCCCTTGGTGGATTGAGTTACTAGTCTTGGAAGCCTTGGTTGGACAAACGATCTGGAAGCCCAACGATAGTTGTGGGTTGAGTTACTAGTCCTGGAAACCTTGGTTGGAACAAACACTCTGGAAGCCCTGAAAGGCTTGGATGGAGACCAATCTGATGATGGTTTTTTGATGTTCAACCATGAGGTGGAATCACTGTTTGATGGGTTGAGGTGGATGGCCTTTAGAAGCCCCGTATGAGTTTTTATTGATGTGTTCTATGAGATCCCACATTCATGCTTGGAATATGGAACAAGGGTGAATGGTTGAAGAGAGATTTGGCCCAACCATTCTACAGTTGGGTGGAATGTGGAAGTCCCATCCTGGGTTTGGATTTTGTATCATTAATGAATGATTATTTCTTCTTTTATTTTTATGAGCATTTTGATAAATTATATGTGGTTTATATGAATGTACTTTCATGAGTATTTTCTGCCACTATTATTCTGGCTATCTATGTGTTTTATAACAAAAACCATATGTGGCTCTCATCATGTTTTTACTTATAATTGAATGATCAATGTATCTATGACCTAATGGATGTCATGGTAGTTGATGCGTTGAGGCATCAATGGTTCTTAGTTATTCTCAGCTAAGTATGAGACCCCTATGCTCAAAACTGTGAATTACACCTGTAGATTACACATTTGCAATATGTTTGACGAAATGCCTGTCATGGCTAGTAGGGGTCCAATCAAGGTCTTGATCGAGTATTTTCCTTAGTACTATCATTTCCATGTTATCTTACTGATTTGAAGAGATGGATCAATTATGGGAAGTGACCTGGGCTTTGAGCCTAAAAAAGTGGCTTAAATCGCAGGGTCGCTGGCACAACACTGGAAATTTTGGTCCACATTCATTGGCAAGCAGGCCTATGAGAGTGACTTTAGGTTGTTGGTCGCTCCCTTCCCCATAGCATGAGAGTGACTATGGCCCAAGAGACCTAAAACAAGATTGGGGCCCAAGGGCAGGCTATCTGAGTGGTTGACTTATCCTCTGAGACTTTTGTTGATGATGTTGGATGTTTGTATGGCATGTTTCTATCGGTTCCACTTCCTTAATGTGACTTAGGAGACCGAATCATATCATAGTGGCCTCTCGTCGCATGTTTACCCTTGTTGGTTATTTGCTTCGGTAGATGTGGGAGGTGGGCAATACGTAATGGCATCAGAGCATGGTTCACCCCTCGAACTAGATGGGCTATCTATTAGTCATACATGTATGTTAGTTGCATGTGTGCCTCTCACACTTGCATTCCATATGTTGTTAAAATTGCATGATGTTGAACATTATTGTGGTGATGTCATCATGTGGAACTTAGCATGATTTTGTGGGATTCATCTTTGTAAGTATATGACTAGTTATGTGTTGTTATATAATGCTTACATGTATCATGGGGTTTCTTGGTTAAATTCTTGTATGTTTGGTCGTATGTATCATTCTTGTGTATTAGGTTACATGATGCTACATACGAGTGTTTTTCATTTATGATTGATTATATTTGTTATGTGTGGGAATAGTCTGTACTCATGCTTGAGTGTTATTTGCATGTAAGTTGGTGTATTGTCTACATTGTGGTTGTACATGGTCCATATACAATGGTATGTTTTATGTCATCATGCATAAGGTTGTGGTATGTATGGTTATGTTATGCTTATGCATTTTCATGTTTGCATGTGGTCAATTTACTGTGATGTAGTGGATGTTTTCATGCATGAGGTTATAATGTGTGTTGTGTTAAGGTCATGCATTGATGACTGGACAGATGCAAGTCCCTTAAATGAATTCAGTAGGGCAAGAATCACCCACTCTGATGCCATGTAAGAGTATTTTATTAATCACAATTTCATGTAAAAGTACATAGAATACCTCCATTATATATGAATGAAGGAGGTTTAGTGTTAGTTAAGGATAACTACGACAACTGGACAGATGCAAGTCCCTATTGAGCTTACAACTCACCATACTTAGCTCATAAGGAAATGAGGCATTGGAAAATCCATTTCTAACAAAACTAGTGACAATTTATATTTTGTTGTCTCTCTAGATCTGCAATAAGATTGGAAACCAAGAGTCCGCGACTGCTTTGGACCCCCAAGTGTTTTGAGATTTAGATATTTTGGAAGAGTTTTCTCACCGGGTTCCTGACCCTGGCTACACCAAGGAAACAAGGGAATTGTTCCTCAAGTCCATAACTTTACATTAGAATTGATAGGGTCTTAAAAGACACACATGGGATATACCATATCTTTTCTTCTGTGGAAGACATTAAACTAGTTCAGAGGAATCAATGCTTTTACTTGGAATGAATGGATGCAAGGCTTGAACATCCGGAAATCCATTTGCAATGTTAATCTAACCTCCTTGCTCCCAAAAGACTCGACCTTGTTACTTATTCTTACTCTTAAATGGGTGGAATGCTTAGTGACAATTTTTTGTATTACAATTATGTTCTAGTTAGACTTGTTTTAATGAATTATGTTGGTGTTTAAAAATATCTAGTTTCCCTTGAGACAAATTAAAAACACCTATAGAGTTCCATAATTAAGTTATGACTAATTAAAAATATATATATATATATATATATATATTAACTAAAATTATTTTCTTTTGCAATTAGAAACTATAACCTGATATGAAAAGTAGACTCACATTAATTCACTATAACCGGATATGAAAAGTACACTCACATTAATTCACTATAACCAGATATGAAGAGTAAACTCACATTAACTGTTATATATACCTAATAATTATTATATGAACTGTGGAATAATGATGGATAACTTACCATCAAATTTATTTCATGGATTTGTAAATATCCATTCACAATTTTCTTAAAATTATCGAAATTTTGGCATACATGTCATTGATTAGTGGAATAAATGACATCAAGGATGACGAGAGGTTAAGTGCTCAATTATATCTCTGTATTTAACATTATTCATAGAAAACAATTAACCTTTTTCATCGCATATAATTTATTTTTCAATGTTAAATTTTGATAGAGAACTAGCAACCTCCCCAGATATATGCGACACTTCATAAGCCACATATATCATGGACTCATAATGGACAAGGTGTGGCCTGATCAGAGGTGATCACAAGAATTGGCATGGGTATATTTTGATATGGTCTTTATTCAGTTTTCCCATGTTTTGTTATTTTGTACTTTGTTACATTTTAAAGAAGCAATCAAATATGTTGTAATCATTTTGGGTAGTAGAGCCATCGCACAACGAGATAGCTAGTGAATCAGACAATTGGAGCTCGGCTAAGATATTTTGTAAATATTGTTCAAAGATTCCTCTCTCCTTATAAATAGATGGAAGAAACACTTAAACGAGGTTCCCAATTTCTGCATTCTAAAGGCCCGAATTTTTCTTTTGCAAGTTTTGAGCTTTGTTTGTAGAGAGAGTGTTTCCACTTTGGTTCAATTTGCTTGTTCATAAGGTGCTCAAGCATATAAAATTGTTAAATGTAATCGACTAGTGATTTGGAATCCATATTCAAAGATTAATGAAACAATTTGGTTGATTCCAATCTGAGCAATGCACATTATGTTTTTCCCTTTGTTTATCATTTCATGTATGTCTTTCCTCTTGTAAAATTATGTTATGAAGTAGGCAGTTTCACTCTCTCATGGGTTTATGTATGCTGCTAATTAGTGAGAAGTACCTGTGTAAACACATTTACTTGTTTTATTTGATAGTCTGCAATGCTTGTGTAATCATAGATCTACTTGTGTTATTTAATATCCTACAATACATGTATGCAAGCACATATTTACTTATGCTAATTGGTAACAAATGTATTCATGAGGCATAGAGGTTGAGACCTTAATTCCTGCTCCACTTTTTCTGCATTTTCACCTCCTCACCCTTCCATATTTCTGCTAGATTGTTGCTTATGATTTTGTGTTATGTCCAGTCCTCTGCATTGATTTCCCTCCTTTTCCTTCCTCCTATTCATCTATACTACAATAACAATGTTAAACTGTATATTTTTGTGTGTTAGCCACCAAAACCAACACATTTCTCTTTGAGATTAGTCATATCTACTAGTGTTTCTTTCAATCTATGTGCTTTCTTTAATTTACCTTGGTTAAGGGCTATTGAACCAATTATGTGACATATGGAGTGCATCAGAAAACCTTTAGATAATCTTCAAAATCACTCATCTCAGATGCCCTAGGCACTGGTCTCCTATGAACCCAGAGATTGTCTCTAAGAGGCTTCTATATCTTCTGAAAGCAATTGTGTGATAGGCGATAGAAAAAGCTACAACATCTTTTTGGCGCTGTTGTTGGGGAACAACAAAAATTATTTTTTCTTTGGGTACAACAATTTTTGCATTCCCTCTGTCGGGTGAGTAAGGGAAGAGTGGGTTGAAGATCTCTCACCTTGGCGACTCCATTGTTTTAATCTTATTGTAAACATATTTCTTTGGCCTGCAACAATATATATCAATTCCAATCCCAACTAGAAGGATCATGGATGAGATTAAAAGAGTTGAGCATCAAATATCAATTTGGGGGCAGTGAGGCATGCCTATTTTAGTTGTTGACTTCCAAGAGAACAATGACATAAGGTCTAGTACTCAGATATTGGGCTAGTATCATTCGAAGGTTGGCCTCACTTGGGTGAATTGAGCATTATGCCTAAGCAGGAGTTGCATATAAATAAGCTCACTATGTGAGTATTTAATTTCCAATTTTTAGAGTTTGTAATTTTTCATTTTAGTTTTTTTAGGAAAGGACTCCCAACAAATAAAGTTCCATGGAGATTTTTTGGTTTTATAGGTTCGATATATTTTTGACTCCATTCCCAATGGTGAAGGCTACTAGTTTGCAGGTTCTCACACCTTGCCAGCAAGGCATTGTCCCCAATTGGAGCCAATGTTGTCACTTACTACAAAATGTGTTTCCGGCTCTCCAAAGAGTAAATGAGAAGAGAAGTTTGCAATCATTTTCCAAGCAGCAGAAGGAATCAAAGCCTAAATCAGACCCTCTTCATTAGAAAGTGCTCTAAACAAGCTTTCCAACGATATTTGGAAGTCCAAAAATGGACTCTTGGATCAAAATATATGGTCTGCTGAAGTTCAAGGATTGAAGCCTTAGGAAGGAATACTAGAGGTTCGATATATCGGAGATCGCATATCAAAGGTCCAAAGATACCAGTGATTGCAATGTCATAGCATCAACCATATCAGTGATGGAAACATGGAATCGATATGGAATTGCTCTAATAAGGAAGTATATGGATTTAAAAAATGCATGAATCGGTAGCTGCAAGATTGAATGCAGGAACATAGGAGTTGGTCTCAAGTGTAACAGTGATTGTCAAAGATCTTTGGGTCAAGGCAGCAAGGACCACGGTTTGCAAGAAAGAGTGTTGGGTCTACCTTGAGGTGATACAAGCCATCTCTGTGCTTTGACTCACATCTCTAGTGAGATAAATGGAGGTATAGGACTCAGGAAGCTGTGTGTAGGTCACCTGAGAATTAGTTTCTCAACATGGAGCTCCACACAGTAATGGAATGAAAGACTACGAGGTCAATCTCTATTTCTGCAAGGTGACAAGAAACCGAGAGTTAGTTGCTCCTTTCTCCAGAAAGTGGGGAATTCAAGAAGTTAAGGTGCAGATGAGAGGTGAACCTGCCGAGTAACAAAGGAGGAACATCATGGAAAAGGTGTGGCATGATCAGAGGCGAACAAAGGAATTGGCATGGAGATATTTTTCTATAATCAATATTTCATTTTCCCATGTTTTGTTATATTGTACTTTGTTGCATTTTAAAGAAGCAATCAAATCTGTTGTAATAATTTTGTACAATAGAGCCATCGCAAGCTGAGACAGCTAGTCGATCAGACAACTGGAGCTCAGCTGAGATATTTTGTAATTGTTGTTCAAATCTTCCTCTCTCCTTATAAATAGAAGGAAAAAACACTTAAATGAGGTTCCCAATTTCTGCATTCTAGAGGCCCGAATTCTACTTTGGCAAGTTCTGAGCTCTGTTTGTAGAGAGAGTGGTTCCACTTTGGTTCAATTTGCTTGTTCATGAGGTGCTCGGGCATATACAATTGTTAAAAGTAATGCACTGGTGATTTGGACTCCATCTTCAAAGATTAATGAAACAGTTTGGTTGATTCCAATCGGAGCAATGGACACTATGTTTTCCCCTTTGTATATCATTTCATATTTGTCTTTCCTCTTCTGAAATTGTCTTATGAAACTACCAGTTTCACTCTCTCATGGTTGTATATATGCCAGTAAGTAGTGAGAAGCACCTATGTAAACATATATTTACTTATGTTATTTGATACACTGCTGTACCCATGTAATCAAATGATTTATTTGTGTTATTTGATAGCCTACAATACCTGTATGTAAGCACCAATTTACTTATGCTAATTGGTGACAAATGTATTCATGAGGCATATAGGTTGAGACCTTAATTCACGCTCCACCTTTTCTACATTTTCAACTCCTCACTATTCCATATTTCTACTAAAGAATATTGCTTAGGATTTTGTGTTATGTCCAATCCTCTGCATCGATTTCCCTCCTTTGCTTCCTCCTATTCACCTATACTATAATAACAATGTTAAATTGTGTATTGTTGTGTGTCAGCCACTAGAACCAATGCATTTCTCCTTGAGATTACCCATATCTACCAGTGTTTATTTCGATCTATGTGTTTGCTTGAGTTTACCTTAGCGAAGGGCTATTGAACCTATTTCATGACATATGGAGTGCAACATAAAACCTTTAGATAATCTTCAAAAACCCTCATCTCAGATGCCCTAGGACTAATCTCCTATCAACCCAAAGAATGTCTCTAAGAGGCTTCTATATCTACTCAAAAAAATTATATGACAAAAGATATAAAAAGCTACAACAAATTCTATGGCTAGTTATATTTTAACATTCCCAAATTAGTTTATTAGTTTCTAAAGTCTTTAAATGTAAAATATTTATTTGTAAAATATTTATTAGTTTAGCCTAAGCTAAAATATTTATGGGCTCATTAAAGGTGTGATTACTCTAAAATTCTAATGTTGTACACAAGCAAACCCAACCAAGATCTATTAAATTGAATCACTAAAATAGAGCTATAAATGTACAATAATATCTTTTCGTGCTTTTCGACTTGACCATACATGGTTTTATCTATCCAAATCGCGGTTACTGGGCCTCGAATTCGATGTTCTATGGAAGCTCTTTTTCTTTTCCAATTTTTTATTTTTATTTTTATTTTTTTGACTGATTATAGTTAAAAAAAATTGCAAGGTCATAAAATTGTTTATTTGACATATCAAGCATTTAAGTTATTAGCCACACGTTTACTAGTGGAGGAGGCCAATCTTCACTATCTCAAATCTAAAGATTTACAAAATTCTTTTCAGAGTTTATTCTATAATTGTGGCGATTGGATTTTTTACTTATTAGGAATATTCTATAATCGTGATTGGTTATTTACTTATTACGAATATTTTTCTTCATTTTCAGAGATAAACTCAAAAAAACTTATATCAAAACAAATTGTTAACTTATAAAAACCTATATTAAAACAAATTGTTATTGCCATTTCAATAATGAATTTTTTTCCATTTACAATGATTAATTTTGGCCAGGATGTATCTCTGCTATTTAAATAATTGAAAATATTGCATTTTCACTTTTGTTTTAAAGATAAATTAATGTTAACCTAAATTCAATGATATAATAATCTAAAAAATTATCTTATTATCACTATAAATCATAGTTACCCAGTTGGAGTTCGAATTCAAATTCGAATACGAATTCGATTTGATAAAAAAAAAAAAAATCGACTCTCTAAAATCCAATATGGAATATAATAATCTAAAAAATTATCTTATTATCACTATAAATCATAGTTACCCAGTTGGAGATCAAATTCGAATTCGAATACGAATTCGATTCGATACAAAAAAAGAAATCGACTCTCTAAAATTCAATACGGAAAAAATTCGCCAATATACATCTTACACTATTCGCCAATATACATCTTACACCATTATAATAACATTTTTTCTTAAATTTTGAATAATCTAAATTAACAACTTAATTATATTATAGAATTTGCAAATAAAATTAGACATTGAAATTAGTAGAAACAATTATTCTATGTTACCATTAGACAACGGTGATAGTTACCATTCTATGTTAATCTTGCGTGTTGGATAGCTGGGGGAAAAAGCTTAAATATTTGGTTAGTACTTGCAGTAGCAGCAAACATGAGCTGAAGTTTTCTCGACTGTCAGTGAGACTATCTATCGGCGACATCTTGTTTATTCACGACCTCCTTATCAGCAACGCACCATCTCTCAAATGCTCCTTCTCATGTTGTACAGTTGTTGCGATGATGCTGCACAGAGGTGGCCAGGGTGGAAGAAGAATTTATTGTGATGATGTTGCACAAAGGTGGCCAAGGTGGAAGAGGAATTACTTCCAGAGGTGGGCGCTTGGTTGTTCATGGCTAAAGGTGTCAGAGATGTGCTCCTCATTATTTATTGGATTTGACCTATTATTTATGAAATCCTACCAAATGGTGGGAAATGGCATCATTGATCTGCTTGTAAAGCAACACGGCGTCACAACGAAAGAAACAGCTCCACAACACCAGAACTGGGTCAATCAGAGAGAGTGATTCTATCAAAAAAGAGAAGAGTGTGATACTCTGTATGAATGCTCAACTCAGTGATTCTATTCATCCTCTGGGGATTGAAGTTGGCATGATAGTCCCCCCTTCGAGAGAAAGCCAATTGGGTAGATTGAGATTGGGTATGTATGCATTCTTTGCAAATCTAGAAACACTGTACTCCTTGCTACTTTCTTGAAATTGCTTTCACCTACAAATTTTCACCATTGTTGCTTTCTTGAAATTGCTTTCAACTACAAATATACAAGATGGTTCAATCTGGTAAATATTGTTAATGTTGTTATATCGCCTCTATTGTCTTTGTAGGTGAACACTGGAAACGGTTCATATTTGTCACTACACATGTGCTGCCCCTCTATTGTCTTTGTAGGTGAACACTAGACATGGTTCAGATTTGTCGCTGCACATGGCTGTAGGCTGGGGCAGCTCAGAGGGTTTGGGGAAAATTAAAAACCACAGTGCCACCATAAATCATTTGAGGTGTTAACATCTTGGGATCATTCAATGATTCGAGCCCCGTATAGCCTTTGAAAAGAGAGAGGCGTTGGGACAGAGACTGGAGAGCAGGTTTCTGAAGGGATATAAGTAAAAGTCATTTCCTAAGTATGTTAGCTTGTTGTCTATAATGCGACTTTTTGGAGATTCCGGTGACGGAATCCGGCGGAGGAAATGAGGTTAAATCTTCATTTTTAAGCAGTTAAAATGGTTTTTTAACTGCATATTTGGATTTAGCGCCCTGAAAAACTCCTGGGAGCCATTGATTGTGCAGAAACTAGCTATCAAACTTGGGATTCCAATAAATTACTGCCGGATTTTGACCGGAAAAGTCCGCCGAAAAAGCTTTCAAAAAGTCACGTTATAGACTACTGCCTTTCTCTACAAACATGAAATCAAATTCAGTTCAAGGCCAGAGGTTCAAGTCAGGTCAATACAGAGGCTGAGATCAGGGAAGCGGTAGGAAGAGGAAGTTCGTAGAAATAAAAAGGAACTGGCACTCTGCTAGATCAACTTAAATGGAAAGGTAAGGCTTTCCAAAGCAGTTAGTTGGCGTGCATACCTCCAATATGTTCTGCGCATAGGCCTACAACACACCATACCTCCAAGGTGTTTTGCACACAGGTCAGATTACATGCAGATATGGACTAGTAGACACAACAACATGCATGCAGTAGCTGGAAGTTCAACAACATGCACCACCTGGAAACTCCAACTTGGAAACTTACTTTAGCCTAACATAATATCATTAAATATTTGTTAAAGTGCGAAACTAATGTTTACATTAGTCAAACAGTGAAACAAATTTCCAAAATAATTTCCGAAATCAGTAGACATAATATATGCTTTTGGCCTCTCCGCCTCGGGAAGAGGCCAAATAAGATGGTGAAATGGTATGCGCTTGAAAACCTTGGTTTATAAGTGATCTTGACTAATAACAAGGAGGTCAATTAATTATTTAACATCGCCAACCAATTACTATAGTCCCATGCCATTGCCAGATCGCAGGGACTAATAAGATCCCCAGTATTATATGCTAGTTTTTCTATTTAATATTATAATTGTCCCCAACTTAAACGCATGCTTCGTACTCTATCCACATTAAAAAAATTAATTCTATTACTAAAAAATCCATATAATTTAATAACTAAAAGATCAGGGTAGCGTGATTGATCCGTTGGTGCTACCTTTTCCTGCTACGCGTGCTTCAAGTTCGGATCTGGAACATTTGGTTCTTTCAGCAACATCATCTTTTTCAGCAGTAGAGTATTTTTTAAGGATTCAAAGTTGTGTCTATTTATAGT
>APFE030021010.1:53947-67807 GCA_000404065.3 Pinus taeda
AAGTGCGTAGCGACGTAGGCCAGAGAAAAGGAAATTGCGTATCTGTCTTAAGATCTTTTGTTGACTGATTTTTTTTGTTGATAAGGTGTTCTGGTTTAGTTTACTGTTATTGTGGATCTGGTTATCTGGGTGACTTACTGGTACTTGATGATCATTTGATGTTTATGGATCCAGTTTGAAAATTTATGAAAAGTGGTCCTTGAAAGAAAAGAAGTAGGGGTTGTAGCTCCCTTCCAGGAGAGACTGGAAAACGAGAGAGAGTTGTAGCTCTCTGCAGGTTGCAGCCTGCGTACTGGTAAAGGACTGCACCAGTACAAGACCATTGTAAAAGGAGTTTCTAATTTGAAAGAAGATAGAGACATATTGCACCATGTGGTTTTCACCCACATTGGGTTTCCACCTTATATCTGGTGTTCTTTGATGTGACTGTCTGCTTTTCTTGCTCATTATTTTATGGTACTGATATGCAAAAAATAATTCAAAGTGTAAATAAGGAAGATTTGTTAAAAGAACTAGATAATACTGATTCACCCCCCCTCTCAGTATTATTTTCAACATGCTTCCCCTCATCTGCTACCTTTGTACGTTCCTGATAAGTTATTGGCCCGTGAAATTGCCTACTAGACCTACGGGATTGGAGCAATGAGCAAAGAATTGAAAGACAAGAAAAAGGCCATCTGGCCACAATTTCCTGTGGCCTCTAGGACCTTTTCACTGTTTTATTTAGGCCATGCATTCAGAGAAGTAGACAACATGCTGAGTCTACCACTGTTTAAATTTCAAGTGAGACAATTTGATCCCTATGATGTAATTAAGAATTTTACTACAACTGTCAAGATAAAGGTATTCACCAAAGAAGACGATCCCTTTGATGATATCTTCCAGTAGAAGAGCACATTGAAAGACATTTTGGATATGGCTCAAATTCAATTTGGCCCAGTTGAATTTAAACTTTATAGGGAAAGGAGATTAGCAAACATCCCCTTGGATAAATTATGTCTAGAACCAATAATGGAGCCAAATCCTAGCAATAGTTTAAGTGGAAGCTTGGGTACAAACAAGTCTAGGTCTAAGTCTGGGAAAGAATCACCAGAACACTGTAACGGTCTAAGAGTGACCATAATAAAAGCGAAGGGTCAGTCAGGGATACTGCCCAATCTAAAGAGCACCTAGAGAAACAAGTTTTGTCGACACCAAGGGTAAAGGTTCCCCCTCCCCTCATCCAGCCACTAAAGCCAGTGAGAACTGAGCTGGATAAAGAGTGGGAAAAATTTAATGAATTGATTAATACTAAGGATAAGAACATGAAGACACCTCAGAATACAATGCATGCAATGACAGATATGGTCATTGAAACAGTACACAATGCTCCAGAGGTGGAGCATATTCCTATGACCCCATCATCTGAAAACACAACCCAACAAAATGAAAGGGGTCCTGATAGTAAAATCACTATGTAAGCCTATTCTTGGTTAATTTGGGACCCTAAACCTCATCATACCTCACCCATCATCAATATTCCAAGCCATCATATCCATCCCTAGCTCTGTGTCATTCAAGAAAAACGGGAAAATGAATAAGTAACAAAAACAGTGGCCCAAAGGACATGTCATCCCTTGCCCCATCTATTCACCACTCCATCTGAGCCTTCATCATCATTCTTCAACCCATACACCACTAACCAACATCCGTTTGAGAAACATCACTAGAAAAAAGGAAGAAAGGGATAGCTATAGCGTTTCTTGTAGTAGTTGCAGGATCTCTTGTAGCAACATATGCCATCACTACAAGTAGCCTAAGCTTGCATTCTCCTTCACCACCAGAGTAGAGGGGAGAACTCGCATCTTTGAATACCTTCATTCTTCTATTCAAAGCTCCACAGTAGGAGCAGTAGGAAGGATGTACGAAGCACCTGCATACATGGAAAAACTGATAGTCAACTACATAAGCAAGAGGAAATAAACAAGAATGGAGAAAAGGAACACCTACCTGAGCAGCAGCACATCAAGACCATCCTCCAACATGCATCAATAAGCAAAGGTAGGCATAGGTATGGCCACTCATCCGACTATTCCCCGAGTACGATATGATGAAAATCTATAAATGTTGAAAAACATTCTTTTTTATAAGCTAGAGGTGGTCAATTAAGCTGGCCACCGTTAGCTTGTGATCAAAATGTGAACTTCTAGTCAGCATGCCATGTTGGAGTCTCAAATCAATGGGCGTCAGTAAAAAATGTGGTCGATGCAGTTATGTGGGAGTGGGTGATGATGATGAGGGGAAGTGCATGATCACCAGCTATCGGTCAATGGTCCCAATGAGGAAATCTTGTACCACTACCAGCATACACAACACTTGAAGCCTTAACCATAAATAAGATAAAATCCCAAAATCTCATGCACTTGTTTCTCTTTTCAAAATCAGAGGGACTAGGACTAGCTAAGAATCCATTGAAGAGTCAAACCTTGTTTAGGCTACCCTGTAGGAAAAAAAGCTATAGGAAGCTACAAGAAACTTGCAAAGCTATAGGAAGCACCATAATTTGCACCGGAAGTCTACGAGGGGGTGCCTAGGGTAAAATTGGTCAGTAAATTTCATAATTCCAAGCATAACAATGAAAAGTAAATGGCCCATCTCTCCTATGTTCATGATTTGATAACTAAACAGAGAAAAAATAAAATTCTTTGCAATATTCTAGTAATTATCATGGGATCAAGAATTAGATAGAATTTTGGGAAATTTAAGGGAATTGTTTGGATATAGAAAAGGGTATACATTGTAGTCATCTACCAAGAACATTTTAAGCTCTCAGCAACCCTAACACTCATACTGAAGCTAGCCTACAGAACCTCCTACATTTAGCTATAAACAGAGAAGAGAAATGGGAGGGGGGTTCAATAGAAGAGAACCCATAGATACATCAAGGATTAACCTTCATCTTCCTGTGGTAGATATATTTATGAGGGATAACTGGTTGGGCTTCTTTGAGTTTCTCAGGGGCTAGGATGATGATATAGCACAAGAGGCTTCCATGCCACCTAATCCTCAAGTAAGGACAAGTGCTACCACTATGGTGAGAGTGTTTTCCATTACAATCAACCTTGAGGTGATCAACATAATCACCACACTTCCACAAGGGGTACAATGGAGGATGGAGGACAAGGCTAGCAACACCTTTTCTAAGAAAAAAATTCTTCCTAAATGATGAAGAGCCAATTGAAGACAAAATTGGGGTTAGGAGGGAGATCCTTCCCTATCATTAGGATGAGGTGAGCTACCACATCCTCAAATACATTTCTTGTGAAGGGAGGGTATGTGTATTCTATGGCTACTAATTTAGACTCCTCCATGAGTGAAGTTTGGAGATGATTTACCCATAAACCAATGGCTCAATGTGCCTTATTTCCTTTTGCGGTCAATTATAGACATGATCTAGAAACTGCAAGAAGGGAAACACCAAAATTTAGCACACCATAGACTCATTAAGTTGATAATGGAGGATGCCTTGAGCCAATTGAGAATTCCTATTCTCTAGTCCATAGTTAGAGACATGGACAGAGAGGTTGTCCTCGAAATACAAGCCCTTGAATATGGTAGGACTCCATCCTCTAGTGATGAAGAGGAAGAAAAAGAAGAAGGGGGATAAGAAGAAGAGGAGAAAGAAATAGAGAAAACAAAGAAACTTGAAGAAGAAGGAGAAGAAAAAGAAGAAGAGAACGAAGAATAAGAGGAAGAGAAGTCAGAGACCAGCCTTGAGAAACATACTAAAGAAGGGGGAGAGATCTCCAAGATTGTCTCTTGAGCTCACTGAAAAGGAGGCAGCTACTGGTTTGGCTTCATTGAGCACACCCATCAAGTCCAAGAGGAAAAAATAGGGGCATACTCCCCTCTATTTTAAAACAATAAAAAGAACTAGGACCAAGTAGGGGAAGCCACAAAAACCTACAAGAACTCCCATCCTAATTGAAGAGTCACCAAACAAGAAAGAAGAGCTAGGTTCCTTGGGAATGAAGAGTGAGGAAGGCACATCACAATAAGAAACCCCAAAGGTTCCCATCACTTATGTTAGGAATCCTATCACAAGGTCAGCATCAAGAAAGAAAACAAAGGAAATTATGACCCTGTTACAGAAAGGAAAAATCCTGCTACAGGATCCTTAGACATTGATACAAGAAACACTGTGAGTGCTACAAGAAACATAGGAAAATCTATAGGAAGGAAAAGAGGGGTAGAGAGAAAGAAAGGAAGCAACACCATAGGTGTAGGAGGGGGTATATTCTCCAAAAACATCTCATGGAGATTTTCCAAAGTTGTGGGAGCCTAGCCCACAACCAAATTTGAGTTCTTACAACAAGTTCATTGAGGGAGGCAGAATAACACCACATAAATTTTCAATCCCTCTCTTCTTTGAGCTTGAAAAAGAAAGGGAAAGAACACATCGCTTGATGAAAATTTCCAAGTCAAAGAAAGTAGAAGATGTGGGCCATATGGAAGAAATGCTTCTAGAGATGGCAAGGGATTTGAGTGAGTTGAGAGAAAGAGAAAACATCATGAGATCTCAATGACAGGCCGAAAACACAGGGCTAAGGAGGTAGTTGCAAGAAAATGAAAACCAATTGGCCATTATGGCAAGCCTCTCCATGGAGGCACTTCAGTGAAGGATGCAATCCAAATCATATGCACTATACCTCAAGGATCAATGGTTGTAGTTTCAAATTAAGACATTAGCACAATAGGGGGGCCATGCCATTCTAAGAGTATAAACAATTCATAGATCTATGTGAAACGAGCACCCTGGAAGAAGGCCAAAATACATGAATTTTATTTACATTAAATTCCCTTAATAGATTTGAATGTGTGGGACACCAATATGAAGTTGGGGGACTTGTAGCTAACATTCGTTTCATCGTGGATGATTTATGAGGAGGCCACAGCTAGGGAATTGAAGATAATTGTAGAAAAATAGGAAAGAGATCCCCTTTACATCAGAGCAGAGGATATAAATTCCATGGATGCCATTAGTAACCACAACATCATTTACAAGGATGCCCAACTTGCACCAAGGTACCTAGCTACACAAGAGAATACCATCTCCCATTTTGATAACACTTTAAGATTGTTGGGGAGTGAAAGCCATCAAGCATGCCAGAGGAGATTGAGAAACCTACCACACTATTTAAGTATTAGAGAGTACCACACCACTTAGAGGTTGAGAAATACATTGGAAAGGATCCTTGTGTATAAGAATTCCATGCAAGGACTAAAGATCAATTGCATTGGACTAAAACTCAATCCCCCCTTGTTTTTGGGTCTGTTAGAAGGTAGGAAGGAAAAGGAGGAAAGAAAGCAGTGGGAAGAGAGAGAGAAAAATGTAGGCTTCTATCCTCAAGGGGAAAATCCATCAACAGAGGCTTGGGGTGTCAGAGAGGCCACAAGAGCTATGAAAGACATGGATATAGACTAAGTTGCTCAAAGGATGAGCAACACTTTCAATAGGTGGGTGATGATGAGGCTCATCGATATGTAAAATATATGGGTCACAATGGCACTCTCTAGCTTATTCAAATTGACTTTTCTCACATTTATTTATATATTTTGTTATATTTTTCTTAGTGATAAGGGTGAAGGTGAGTTTCTATGTCATGTGGCCTATTATATATTAAATGCGGGAATTGGAGTAGTTTTGGGTTGACTTAAATGCAGGTAGTCAAAATGGGCAAGTAAGAGATATTTTAGGATATTGTTCTCCCTCAACTCCTCAAATTATTCGAAGATTCCATTTCCATATCTCATCAGCTTGGAGTTACTAGTAACCAATCAAGCTGACTCCATTGGTAGCTAAGCTAGTGACAACTAAGAACAAGTCATTCTTGAGTTAAGGAGCTAGGTCTCCCTATTTTATAGGGAGTTGTTGGCAGCTTCAGTTTTGTATAAATAAGACATCAAAGAGACTCATTTGGATTTGATTTTATGTTGTAGCCAAGGGGAAATTTTGTGCAAAAACATTCTGATTGTTATAGTTATGTTTGTTGAAAATAGCAACAAGAAATGCCAAATATAGAAGTGCTAAATTTACTACTGCTATAAATAGCATTTCAGGATACCTTCCTATTTTAGTTAGTCCCTAAGCTAAAATAAAGAAGTAAAAAATTCTAATTTGATCTTAGCAGTTGTTTGTAAAATAACTAATTAATTCAACTTGAGTTAATTAGTTGTCAAAAATAAAACATGAAGTCTATGTGGGGACATGCAACAATTTCGCCATTGACTGAGGAATTTACCCATCAGTTAAAGAGATAAGGATGAGTTGTAATTAATTGGATAAGTTAACTGAGTCTAGTTTAGATAAATTAATTCAAATAGTATTTTGAATTAATTGTGAGTTAAGTTAGTTAATGCATGCATGCATGTAATTATTGCACTTCAGATAACTAAATATTCTCTCATAAATAACTCATGTATGTCAGTTCAGAAAGAGACCTAGTTGAGATCAGATGGAGGAATAGTGTACTATCAGTTCCAGGAATATTCCATTGTGAATATCTCTTACATGCAGAAGGAATTCATTCCTTGAGGATTGCGCAGTTGCTTCTTCAGTTTAGTGAGTGTGATGAGGCCAATCACACATGTGACATAATTGGACCCCAAGAAAAACTGTGCAAGGAAATAGGAGGCTTGGAGGGCCGAGGGAAGGCATATCTAGTGTCTACTCAGTCTATGAGTTGTATTGTTTGATTGCAGAGAGAGCAGGGTAACTGGAGAGCTGATTATTTTTGTAACTTGAACATATTTCCACTTGTATGATAAAACAGAGATTGGGGTTTTAGGTTGAGGCTTTCCCTGGATTATTTCTTCTATGCTATGTGTGATTGATTTCTCATTCTTAGTTATATGTGTTCTCATTGATCTTGCTCATATTTGATTAAGATTTCGCAAAGTGTGTTGTAGAAGTAGATCTTGTATTTTACTTTAGTATATTGCATAATCTTTTGATTTATAGTGGGAATTTCTACATGGTATCAAAGGAAGGTGATCAAAGAGAAGAATAGTATACAAGAAGGGAGAAGCTCGAAGTTTCAAGTTCCTGAATATAAAAATTGAGTTCTTATCACATCTCAATTTCACCAATGGCGTTCAACAGTTTAAGACTCGAGTATGCCCTTGATGGTAGCTCAAATTATATAGCATGGAAGGATCACATGGAAGTAGTATTAGAGAATAACATTCTAAAAGACTTCATTGATCAAGAAGTCCCCAAACCAACTGATGCTACAAAATTGGCGGAATGGAAGAAATGTGTGGCTAAAGCAAGGAGAATCCTCTTGGAGGGAGTTTGAGACCACGTTGTCTTGAGCCTCCATGGAAAGGAGAAACCATTTTTGATGTTGATGACATTGAAAGATCTATATCAAAACAACAATGATCAGAGGAAGCTAGTGCTGAAAGACAAGCTTCGGGAAATCAAGTGTGAAAAGGGCGACACGATCTCTACATATCTGAACAAGCTCACCACCTACAGGGATGAGCTTGGAAGTGTAGGGATCATGACCACTGATGATGAAATGGTGAGTCTTGCACTCCTCGGTCTTCCTAAGAGCTGGCATGGATACCAAGCCTCAGTTAATGGAAGAGAAAAACTGCCAGGTTGGGAAATAATTTTGTTGGATTTGATGCAAGAGGAAATAAGAAGAAGCACCAGAGATGGATCCTCATCAAAGCAAGATGATGAGGAAAGTCTAGCCTTAGCGAGTAAGGCGAGGAAAGGGAAAGGTAAGGTGTCCCATCCCAAATCCGTTTCTTCCCATGGTGGGAAGAAGTTTGACAAATCGAAAGTGCGATGCTTTCATTGTCATGAAGTGGGCCATTATCCTACAAATTATCCACAGAGGAAATCCAAGAAGACATCCACAAAGGGATCTAATGGTGAGGCACTGGCCTCACAATTTGAGCTTGATTTCTCTCTTATCGCATGCATGATTTCATACATGGTGGGATGTGTGTGGTACCTGGATAGTGGAGCTTCATTCCACATGTTAGGTGACAAGAATCTTTTCAGTACCTTGGAGGAGAAGGATCTCTAGATGTAGATCGAGATGGGCGATGATGGAAAGTATCATATTTTAGGTGAAGATATGGTTGTGTTTCAGAGGGAGCATGGAGCTCCTCTCACCCCGACTGATGTAAAGTATGTACAAGGTCTGAAGAAGAATCTTGTGTTTGTCACTATGTTAGAAGATAAAGGCTATGATGTAGTCTTTAGTAAAGTAAAGGTATTCCTGAGGCATATCAGTATTGGACAAACCAAGGGAATTGAGATTCGTGTAAAGAATATCTACAAGCTAGAGGTAGACAACTGTGTTGCATTGAGTTCCAAAGTAGAGATGGTGTAAAGCCAATATGTTGGCAAGATATGGCATAGACGACTGGGCCACTTGCACCATGGAGCCCTAAACATCATGCAACAGATTTCTACTGGACTTCCCAAGTGAACACTGGAGCAGACGAATACATGCAAATGTTGTACCTTGGGTAAGTATGTGAAATCTTCCTCTCTGAATCGAGACAATAGAGCTAGAGCAATCCTAGAGAAGGTTCACTCAGATGTTTGTTGACCATTCTCCACAGCCTCTACCACTAAAAAAAGGTCCTATGTTATTTTTATTGATGATTTTTCTTGTAGATGTTGGATCTACTTTATGCAAAAGAAGGATCAGACCTTCTTGAGGTTTTGTGAGTTTAAAGCCTTGGTAGAGAAAGAATCCGGAAAGAAAATAAAAGCCTTGCATAGTGACAATGCTGGAGAGTACGTCTACCAAAGGTTTAAATACTTCTGTGCTACATAAGGAATTAAATGGGAATTGACAGCACCTCATAACCCACAGAGAAATGAGGTAGCCAAAAGGAAGAATAGATCAAATGTGGGAGCAGCTCGAGCAATGTTGCATGACCAAAGCCTACCACTACATTTTTGGGCTGAGGCATGCAATACAATAGTATACTTACATAACAGAAGCCTGCACCGTATACAGGGAATGAAGACACCTATGGAGGCCTTTTCCGGGAAGTGACCAGATGTGAGTCACTTCTGAATATTTGGATCATTAGTTCACTGTCATGTGACCAAAGATGCCTGGAAGAAGCTGGATCCAATAGCTGAGTTGGGAATACATGTGGGGTACACATATACACCGCAAAACTATCAGGTGTACCTTCCTACTAGTCAGAGGATAGTGGTATGCAGGGATTTGAAGTTCGGTGAGTAGAAAGCCATGTGATTATCACTTGAGAGGGAGCTCAAGTTGCATGTAGAGGAGGAACTTTCAGTTCCTAAGGAGGAAGAGCCTCATATTGATGTGGAGCAGCTACATGGAGAGGATCTAGAAGTCGAGACATCCACTCATGCTCAGACTTCTAGAGTTGGGTGGAAACACTCAAGGGAGGTGACAGGTTGATGCTGGATATCTGGGAGAATGTGGGTCAGCCATCTTCTTAGCGCAGACAAAGGAGGTCGCCCGAGTAGTACACTGGGTACATGGCCCTAGTTGGGGAGTGTGTAGATACCGAACCTTCTTCGCTCGAGGAGGCAGTGTAGCAACCAGTCTGGGTTGATGCCATGGTAGAGGAGTATGATTCTATCATTTGGAACAGTGTGTGGGATGTTGTCCCAAGACCTCAGGGAAAGTCAGTGGTGAGTTCCAGATGGCTTTACAAAGTAAAGCAAATAGCTGATGGCAGTGTTGAGAAACATAAGGCAAGGTTTGTTTCCTGAGGTTTCTCATAGGTTAAGGGGATCAACTATGATCAAACCTCTGCTCTCGTAGCAAGGTACTCATCTATTTAATCGATGATGGCACTATCAACTCAGATGGGTTGGAAGATCCATCATGTGGATGTGAAGACAACATTCCTCAATGGGAAGATTCAGGAGGAGGTGTACATTAAGTAGCCAGAGGGTTTCGAGACCTTCAATCGTGAGTTGCATGTCTGGCCACTCAAGAGGGCTTTGTATGGGTTGAAGCAAGCACCTAATGCTCGGTACACTAGGATTGAAAACTATTTCACCAGGTTGGGCTTCACCAAGAGTGAAGCAGATGTGAACCTTTACTAAATCATGGTAGAAGGTAAACCATTGATCATTGTTCTTTATGTCGATGATCTGATTTTGACATGTGATGATCAGTTGATACAGTCTTACAAGGAGGACCCTACAAGAGAGTTTGAAATGAAAGACATGCGTCTTATTCACTACTTTCTAGGCATGGAGGTATGGCAGAAAGATGATGAAGTATTTGTCTGAAGGCAAGTATGCCAATGAGATACTCAGGCACTTTGACATGGAGAAGTGCAAGCCCATGTAGACTCCTCTAGCTAGGAATTGGAGGAGGGAGGATGCTACCTCAGGTGAGGTAGTAGCTGCTACTATTTATCGACAGCTGGTGGGTCCACTTATGTATCTGGTGAACACATAATCTGACTTATGATTTGCGGTGAACTAGATGATCAAGATATGGTTCAACCTACCAAGTTGTTTTGCAAGGCAACAAAGCATGTGCTAAGATACCATAGAGGCACATCTCAGTTCGGATTATGGTATAGATGAATAGAGGGACTGAAGCTTTAGGGCTTCACAGATGCAGATTAGGCAGGGAGTCCATCAGACTAGAAGAGCACTTCTAGAGGAATCTTCAACCTTTGTTCAATTGCAGTTTCCTGGTACAACAGGAAACAGAGGTTAGTTTCACTTAGCTCAGCAGAGGCTGAATACATGGCTGCTAGTGAGGTTGCATGTGATGCCATTTGGACACAGAAGATTCTAGTGGGATTGTTTGGTTAGAGGATGGATCCAACCGTGATCTACTGCGATAATCAGAGTTATATCAAACTCCCTGAGAATCCAATTTTTCATGACAGGTCCAAGCACATTAATATCCGGTATCACCATCTTCGAGACTGTGTGGTCAAGAGCATCATGTTGTTGCTGTATGTTTCGACCGAGGAACAGGATGCAAATATTTTGACTAAGGCATTGTCAAAATGCAAGTTCGAGTTCCGTAGAGACATGATTGGGTTACTGATAATCCCTTTCATATTGAGAGGGAGTGTGAAAATAGCAACAAGAAATGCTAAATATAGAAGTGCTAAATTTAGTACTGCTATAAATAACGTTCTGGGATACCTTCCTATTTTAGTTAGTCCCTGAACTAAAATACAGAAGTAAAAAATTCTAATTTGATCTTAGCACCTGTTTGCAAAATAATTAATTAATTCACCTTGAGTTAATTAGTTGTAGAAAATAAAACATGAAGTCTATGTGGGGACATGCAATAGTTTCTCCATTGATTGAGGAATTTATCCATCAATTAAAGAGATAAGAATGAGTGGTAATATTGAGTTGTAATTAGTTGGCTTAGTTAACTGAGTCAAGTCCAGTTAGATTAATTCAAATAGTTTGTTGAATTAATTGTGAGTTAAGTTAGTTAATGCATGCATGCATGTAATTTCTGCACTAAATATTACTGAATATTCTCTCATAAATAATTCATGCATGTCAGTTTAGACAGATACCCAGTTGGGATTAGATGGAGGGACAATGTACTATCAGTTACAGGAACATTCCATTGTAAATATCTCTTGCATGCAAAAGGAATTCATTCCTTGAGGAATGTGCAGTTACTTCTTCAATTTAGTGAGTGTGATGAGGCCAATTCACACATGTGACATCATTGGACCCCAAGAAAAGCTGTGCAAGTAAATAGGAGGCTTGGAGGGCTGAGGCAGGGGAAATTTTAAGAACCCCCTAAATTTATATATATAATAAATGGGAGAATCCCCATGATATATAGGAAAAATGGAAGGCTATTTTATCAATAATATAATATGTATATATAATGTTTTTGGCGAATCTCTCACCAAATTATATGATCTTGTAAAATCATGGCGATTCTTTCATTGGATTATAAAATCTTGTAAGATCTTGGTGAATTTTCACTGAATAATAAAGGCTTTGTAAAGGGCTAACAAAGTTCATAATGAGTATTTCTTGTAATGGCTTGAAGCCTTTCTAATCAATCAATCAAGAACCAAAACAAGTATATTCCTTATAAATATATTCCTCATATGGAATATAAAGATATTTCTCATGGAAAGTCAATTAGGTTTAGCACAGGTGGTAGGGAGAAATCCTACATGTGACAATGTGTTAGACTCATAATGAGTATTTCTTGTAATGACTATGAACGTTGTTTTCTAAGCATCCCTCAAGGAGGGAAATATATATATTACTCATATGGAATATAAATATATTTCTCATGTATTGGAATATAAATATATGAGTGAGGAGTTGGAAATCAACCACAATAAGTCCTTAGAAAATTGACATGAAGAAGATAAGTGCAAAAAATAAAAAAGGTGAAAATGGAAAAATTGAGAAGAAATACAAGGGAAAAATGGTGAAACAACAAGTTAATAATCCATGGGAGGAATAATGATTAGATTTAGTGAGGGAAGATGTTCCCTTAGCCCGGGGGTAACAAAGATAGACATTAGAACTCTCACTTATGGAAGTGTAGCTTAAAAAACATTAAGCTCTGTGCGAGTCATGAGGGGGACGAAATATGGGAAAGAAGTGCGAGAAAAAGAATTTAAATGGAACAAAGCATTGGGATTACAATCCTTGCTCGTTGAGTTTGGGTACTTACTTTGAGGCCTATTGAAAAAATAGGAATGATCTATCTATGTATCTTGCTATATAATTAGTTTGTAAAATAGTTGCCAAGTAGCTATGTTAGAGCATGGATTTTGTGAAAAAATTTTTACTCATCCTACCCATCTTTAGATGGAGATGAACAAATATAAGTATTGGAGATAGAATTCTCCCATTTTTTGTTGTAACAAATTGTACAGGTATAGCCATGTCCATCATTAAGTATGCCCCAAATGTATCAACAATATTCCCAAACCAAAAACCTTTTAGCACTAAAAAGCACAAAAAATCCAGCATTACCTACTAAAAGAACATATCAATAAAATTTGCATGGTGAAAATCAACACGAGAGGTTATAACGCATAAAGGTTTGCAATAGAAATCAGAGTTAAAACTCCTACAGCTAAGCAAAACAATGATAATAAGCCTGTGTCTCCCTTGGAATTTTATGTAGATGAGATTTTACTATTTACGAGCAGTTAAATAGCTTGATCATGATTTAAGTAATGTTTTGTTAAATTTCAAGGGCTGCGGCTTACAATTCAACTCAAATAAATTATAATGTAATTAACTTATTTATTCTTTATCTTACAGTATTTTTTGAATTGCCAGTTTTTACATCTTAGTATCATCTTCCTAGCAATCTGAGTGCAAAGAAGCCTATCATGTGGGAAGGAATCGTTTTTCTACTAGGGTTTTGGATTTTAGACCATCATTAGAAATTTGGCTCAGTGTGAATAAAAATAAGTTTTAAATATTTAGATTTTAAATATGTACTATTTAAAAAATATTTTATATAACAATTGAAACTAAGGAGAGATTTAGTTTTTAGTTTTAAATATTTATTTTTTAAATGTATATTAATTACAAAAGTCTAGGGAGAGATGTAGTTTTGAGAGATATTAGTAGATAAGTGTTGTTATGATTTTGCTTAGTGAATTTTGATTTAAAAATTGTCTATATTGACAAAAATTATTACAAAATATTTAAATTTTAAAATCAATATACATGGTCACCTTAGGCACTATGATTGTTTCCTTAACATGATAAAAAATGAACTAGCTAGGATCTAAAAACACTTTAGGATACCTCTAAGGACACATATAAAATAATAATTATAGTTATCATATTAAAATAATAATTTATGTTTTAATTTA
>APFE030021010.1:68284-79438 GCA_000404065.3 Pinus taeda
ACAAATTTGGACAACTTGTAATTATAATTATCAGATCACTTTCCCTTTATATAATATTGTCTCATCATTGATTTTTATGTCAAGTTAATTAATTATAATTTAAATGAATTTAAAAAAATTAACCATTTGGATAGAAAGTGATTAAGTCATTAATCCCATATTTTATTGTACACAACCTATAAAATATAAAGCAACAAAAAAAAAACATTTTTCTCATGATATTAGAAACCCTGAAATCTCCCAACAACTACTAGTGCTTCTAGCATTTTTTCAGCCCCATAATTGATATTTTTCATATTGATTTTTATTTTAATTTAAAATGAAAAAAAAATATTAATTAAGTGGATAGATGTCTTTATTTTGGAATAGGGTTTCACAATCATGATCAACTTGTGCAAACCTCCCAAGTGATATGTAGAATATGGGCACTTAATAGGTAAGGGTCATAGATGCTTCATCTGATCAAAACCATAATCAAAAGTAAACCATCTCCCTATATAAAAAAACCTTACATTTTGCAAATCCAATAAACTATATGCCTGTGTAAAAAAACCTTACATTTTGCAAATTAGTGTATACTACTTTAAGAATTCACAATATACCTCTCTTTTGATACACAACAACCTAGATCCATCCTTAGTTAAGTTGAATGGGAAATGAGACTCAAAACCTAGTGAGTGGGAAATTAGAATCTAAATCGAGGGTTTTTAGGGATACCCAGAGGAAGACGGAGAAGATGGATCTAAGCTAGTTTATGAGAATCAAAACCTAGTGAGTGGAAAATGAGAATCAAAACTGATGGTTTCAATGTAGAGGAAGAGGAAGAGGGAGAAGATGGATCTAGTCTAGTTTAATTCCCCCTTTAAAAAGACTATATTCCACATGAATATCATGGGAAATACCATGGGTTCTCATAAACCTAGAGCTCAAAAAACCACTGGTAATTTCACAGAACAAGACAACATACTTGGATGCAATAAAAAACCTCCCAAATGATAGCTAGAATATGGGCACTTAATATACAAGGGTCATAGACGCTTACCTAATCAAAACTAGAATATAGACACTTAATAGGAAAGGGTCATAAATGTTGCACCTGATCAAAACCATAATCAAAACTCATCAAAACTAGAATATGAGCACTTAATAGGCAAGACCATAATCAAAAGTAAACGATATCCCTATGTAAAAAAAATATTATAGTTTATAAATCCATGTATACTACTTTAAGATATCCCTATGTAAAAAAAAATCTTACGTTTTAGAAATCCAAGTATACTACTTTAAGAATTCATAGGATACCTCTCTTTAGATATACACGAGCCAAGATCCACCCCTCTCTAAGATTGAGAGATCGACAAATCTTGAGAGATCGACAATTAAGGCTAATACGAAATGTGAATCAAAACTAAGGGAGAGAGAGAGAAAGAGGGAGAATGAGAAGATGGATTTAGGATGCTATAATTCCCCCCTTTAAATAGACTATATTCCACATGAATACCATGGATTCTTAAAAACCTTGGGCTCAAAAACCAATAATGGACAAAAAAATATCTCTTGATATAATAAAAAAATAATAATGTAGAATTTTCATTTTTACATAGAGTTATTTTTATTTTTATTTCAAATTTACCTTCACTCAATAAAAATTGATTAAAAAAATAATAACCTATTTTTTTTTACATTAAAATAATAAAGTAGACTTTCCATTTTAACATAGGGTTATTAATTATTCAAATCTGCAGATAGATCCAAAGTTAAAGTGGATCTAGGTTTGTTTAATGTATTAATTTTTATTGTTTAATGTTAATTTCTATTTTTATGTTATTTCATTGAGTCAAAATATTTTAAATTTTAATTAATTAATTAATCATTTTTTTTAATTTGATTGAATCATAATGTTTAGATAACATAACATCGCATTAAAATATGTTTTCCATACCAAAAATGTAATAACATTAAATTAAAAAAACAAAACTATAAAATATTTTGATTGTAAAATGAGAGATGGTTTTTGGGCATGTGGTATTGATAAGTGATGGTATTGGCCCATGGTATTGTAACAAAGCATGTTCACAACTTAATAATGTCCATGGTAAAGTGGGGGTGAATATCCATGGTTAAAAATATTGTTATATTATAAGTATTAAGTTTTTATGTGCTTATTAATAAAGTTTAAATATGGTTACAAAATTATTAGACTAACTTATATGGTAAAATGGATCTTAATTTATAACTATTATTTATATCTCCTATATTTGAATGTGATAAGGGATTTAGATATATCTTAAAAGTAATTATAATATTTTTTCTTTTAGATTTAACTAAAAAATGTTATCAAATTAAATTCAAATAAAATATTTATAAATATTTTGATTGTGAAATGAGAGATGGTTTTTCGACATGTGGTATTGGCCCATGGTATTAAAAAAAAATTTGCAGGTATCAGATCATTTTAATCTCCCAAAACAGAGGCAAATATAAAAATTCGATGATTTTAAAGGATTACAATTTCCCAAAACCAGCTAATCGATCCAAATGAAGTTTCGGTTAGTGTATCTGCCATTTTTTTATTTTGGGCTAAAATAAAAAAAACTAATTATTTTCTAAATGAAATCGGGGCAAAAGGGTTTTTAATAAAAAAAATTGCCCTGTTAAAATGTAAAAACCCTCAAATTTCGCCTTTGGTCAATAATTCGCCCCTAAAATTTACCATGGGCTAAGGGAAGGCATATATAGTGTCTACTCAGTCTGTGAGTTGTATTGTTTGATTGCAGAGAGAGCATGATAGCTTGAGAGCTGATTCTTTTTGTAACTTGAACATATTTCCACTTATATGATAATACAGATATTGGGCTTTTAGGCTGAGGCTTTCCCCGGGTTATTTCTTCTGTGTTATGTGTGATTGATTTCTCATTCTCAGTTATATGTGTTCTCATTGATCTTGCTCATATTTGATTAAGCTTCTGCAAATTTTGTTGTAGAAGTAGATCTTGTATTTTGCTTTAGTATATTGCATAATTTGTTGATCTACAATGGGAATTTCTACAATGTTGTATTTGACATTTTGATGATAATGAGAAATTCTACCTTTATCCACCACTAAGTTGACTCAAAGGGCTGAAGCTCTTGGGTTAGGGCCCAACCATAGATTTTATCACCAAAAATTGATTATCTTGCCATAAATTACTAGATGGAATGAAGTACACCATGTAGGGCCAATTTTACCATAGTAAAATTGCTTTCACTATACAAAATTACTTAATAAACCACATTTGTTAAGTTATTTTTGGTTAAACCCATGAGGAATAATTAAATAAATCACTATTTATTTAATTATTTTCTATGAATAATAAATTAAACCATTGTTTAACTAATATTCTTGATCATACTTGACCCAATTATGAGAAATAATTAGATCAATCATTATTTTTCTTATTTTTCTCTAGGAATATGTAATTAATCATTATTTAGTTATTATTCCTTGTCAATTTTGACTAAATCCTCTAGGAATATTTAAAAAATCATTATTGTTTAGTATTCCTAAACCACATTCCTTGAGATGATAAACAAATCATTTATTTATTTATTATTTATAATAAAAGTATTTAACCATTAAATATTTTTTCCCTCCAACCAAATATAATAAAATATTCCAAACGGTTAGTTTTATACTTTGGAGAATAATATTAGATTATTTTCCATTATTAGAAGATAACTCAATATTTTGTTATAAATTGGAGAGCCTTACATCCATTCTTCACTTTTGATTATTTTGATTGTTGCACTCACTATTGCAACTCTAATTGTTATCAATGTCGCTTACCATTTTATTTTTGCATTTGAGTTCCCATTGAGATCAAACATATTTTGATGGGTTTACACATTGTAGAGAAGAGAGACTCTATAGAGCTGAAGACATTGACGATAGCCAAGAACCCATTGCGTAAAGGGGGATTGGTAACATCATTTGTACCCTTCACAAGTGTCACATAATAAAATATATTCTTTATATTTGGTTTTCATTGGGTCATTGGAATTATTTGCGCTTAGTTCCTTATTTCATTTTGTTGTTTAACTATTTCTATTGCATAGATCGGGACTTTGGAAAGTTTTGTTTCTATCATTTGCTACAGATCCACACTGTTTTACAACCATTTTTACTGTTGAGGTTATTTTTCATCCACAGGCTAAAGCTGTTTCTTTCCGTACACCTTCGAGAATAAAACACTCTAATAGATGGTGACTCTGCCGTGTTTTTAATTTTGATTTAGAAACCTAGGTGAACTTTAGTTTTTAGCTTAGGGTTTTTCTTTTTTCAGTTTGAAATGTTGTTTACTAGAATTATAACCCTAGATCAGTCAAATTTCTAACTTTTGAAAGTTTTCTGGTTAGTCTCGCAGGTGACAAGAGCCAGCCATAATAGATATGAAACCCTTTTCTTACACTTGCCACTCGAGAACTAAGCACAAATCGTTGTTTTGAGGCCAAAAATTACGGTCTGGACCTCCATAACGCACTTCCTCAGCCAAAAAGTGTGATCCCTCGAGTCCCCATACCAACTCTTCTTCTGGCTCATTTGATTTCTTGTTCGATTCCAAGCCTCCTTCACCTCATACAGTCATCATGTCAGGACCTATTGTACGTGCACGAAACCAACCTAGTGGAGGCTTTGGTCCTACGCCGATAGTCACATCTAGCAGAACCATTATAGGAACCATATTGACAACTCATTTTATACCTTTCATGGCTGGGTTAAGTTTCCCCAATTTTAGCTAGTTGATTAATGACCCCATACACCATAATGTTGGTTGGCCATCTATGCCAATTAAGCTTCCCTTAGACATTCCAATGTTTGAAGGTAATTCTGGAGAGGACCCCACTAATCACATCTACTCCTTCCATAT
The DNA here is from genome assembly GCA_000404065.3 of Pinus taeda. Classification (NCBI taxonomy): domain Eukaryota; kingdom Viridiplantae; phylum Streptophyta; class Pinopsida; order Pinales; family Pinaceae; genus Pinus; species Pinus taeda. Next base: position 73,192 of record APFE030021010.1, read on the forward strand.
GTGTTGTTCATCTAATTCTATCACCAATGACTCCATTCCTCTTTCGTTGTTCCATTGCACGCTCACTGGAGATACTACGAAGAGGTACATTGACCAACCCTCCACTTCTCATTCCACTTTTTTGATGCTTGCTAAAGAATTCCTTTCATATTTTCAGTTACCTCTTAGATATGGCACTGATATGGAGCTCTTGACCACATTACGTCAATCTCTCCCACCCGTCTTTCTGACCATGTCCAGGAATGGTGTAGAAGGAGTAGCATGTGTCATACTCCTTCTTTTTAAGACCATGTATACCTCGATTGGTTTCTTAGGAATATTCAAGCACCTATTACTAAATATGTCGCTCTGAGATATGAATTGATTTATGCTCAACCCAGTTATGTCTATACTGTTATACCAGACTATTTCCGAGAAAACTAGTGTCTTTTCAATCTACTAGTCCCACTAGGATTGGCAGCTATCCTAGAAACAAACAATAAAAGCAATTTGCAATTTCGTCTATGTATGATAGATAAGAGAGAAGAAAAGGGACCAACCTGGACCTTTCGCTTAACTCCTTGCTTGATTTCTCTCCTCCTTGATAGAGCTTGCAACTCTTCTCCTACTTGTCTCGCTCAGAGAATACTTGTAGAAATGAAGCAACACCACACCATCAAAGCATCTCGATCTATGATATCATAAGCAGTGTAGAATCAGAAATACAATGAGCATACAATGGAATTTACAAACAAAAGCATTCACAAATACATGATTTTATGGAGGAAAACTCAAAGAACTTTATTAGTAATATAAGAGAGGATTATAACCAAGATGTCTGATCCAGCAACATCCTCCTAGCATCAAATCCCTCTTGACCTCATGAAAAACAAGATCACCCAACAATACAATGTTCCTTCTCAAAGACAAACTATCAACACTTCCTTACAAATTACAAAATTCCAGCTTCTAGATCTCTCAGATGAGGGATCCATTTATAGATGTCTGCAAGGGTGTGAGTCAACTCTGGGTTATTGATTAGTGTAATTCCACATGTTGTTCTTGGTTCCACTTGGATATTTCTTGGATCTCTTAATCATTCCTGGGTGAATTTAGAGAGGCAAGTGTCATGGGAGAAGTTTCTAGAAGATTCCATGAGCATCCAGTTAGCAAACTGTCTTAGACATTTGTCCATTCTCTCTCATCGCACCCCACAGAAGGCTTCTTCAGTATGCATCACACCTGGCTAGTGTAGGAGATAGTATGCATCACACCCTAATATTGGAGCAGTCAGTATGATCTAGTTTTGGCTAGTTATGAGTGGTTTTTCAGGTGGAACTTCTGGGGAATGATGTAATCATTTGACTATTATCCTTTAGGGTATGAAACAACACTTTTAGGGGTTAAAGATCCCTTGGTTTATTGACATCTAAAATTGGGGTTGCAGTGCCCAAATATTTCTATAACATAGACCTTCCTCATCCTGGTGGTGCTAATGCGCCAGGGGCATGTCATGCTACCGACAGTATCATTGGAGATATTTCACATCCTTTGTTGTATACTCAGTAGAGTTATGTCTATTCGTAGCGGGGGAACTAGTTCCTCCAACACTTATCATGCTCCTACCAACAACAGGTATTTAGGACAAAGCACATCTTAAGCATTCACCCCAACACATCAACAAATGTCAAGGTTAGCTAGTTCCCAACTTGTCTATCAGACCGTTTCGCTTTCACCATCTTACACCTATTCATAGTCAAGCGTTGCAGCCCCATAGGAATTAGCACTGTAGTCTTCCATGAATCCTCAACTCTAGCAGCCACCTACCCCTCAGGGTCAAGTGTATTCATAGCAGAGTGTAACCAATCACCAAAATTTGAAGGAAAGGAATAAGGGGAAGGCTAACAAGGGTAACCAGGGTAACCAACTGAATCAACACTAGGGGAACAAACCTAACATCAATAACCAACAATAGGGAAACCAATCCAAGCAGAACAAGGTTATTCATATCAACAAGCCTTGCACATGTTGTGGTGTACATGGCCATTATACCCATGAGTGACCCCTCTTACCTCAGATGCGCCAAATGTGGGAAGCCCATGCAGCTTCTAGAGGTAAACTACCCATGCAACAATCATCTCAAAATCCTACACCAACTCAACCGGCTGTGCTTACAAATCATTTCCGTCATCAAGGATTTGTTGCTACTCAGCCTCAGCAAGGTCAGGTAGCCCACCCTCCCCAACCTTCTAGTCCTGGTGACTACCAGATTCTCATGATGAATTCTGATGAGGTCAACACCTTTGATGTCAACCTAGAAACTCGGTCATGTTAATATGACAAGCCATCGACTTCATCCAAAACCAATCCCAAAACCAAAGAGTCTACAGAGTCTCTTACGATATCAAATGGTCATTTACAGATCTCTTAGCCCAAGGTTGAGTCAACTCCCAAGATCCGCAAAGGGCCATTCCATCGTAATGCGGCTTCTAACCAAGCTACCCACACGTAGAGTATAGTAAATGACTTGCTGCAATCACCTGCCGCAATGTCGACACTGGAGGTCCTCCATTCATTCCGATCTTGGAAGAAAGCTCTACTAACTTGTAGTGTCCCTTCTTGGCAAGATAACTTTGCTGACACTTAGAAAGGGTGATTTTGATATAATGATACAATATTATTCATGAGAAAATTATATACATGCTTATACGCTAGAGACATGGTTTGGGTCACCTAGTTATTTGAAAACAAGGATGCTCAAATTATAAATGACTATGGAAGTCATGATACATTATTTTTATTATTTTATATGCTTAATATTGTATTGAGCATGATGTGACATGGAACGTGGTTATTTTCAAACAAGGATGTTCAAATTTTAAATGGTTGTGGAAGTCATTTCTCTAGAACCAAAATTGTTGTGGAAGTCATGAACAAACTTTAGTAAAATGTGAATAAGTTAATTATGAAATTCATTGATTCCTTCGATCTATGAGATTGTGATGTGTGCAGGTCTTGGAACAAGGACTTACCAACAAACCATCAGATGGATATGAGCTCACAATCAATACCTTAGGGTGAAGCATGGAGATTCAAAGAAGAGTAAATGAGAAGCCATGTAAATTAGGGTGGGAAGTCTTAAATCCATGAAAGACAAAGACGTGGAGTCTTGTATCTATAATAAATATTTTAGGATGCGAAGTCCTGAATATTTAAAAAGATCAAGGTGTAGAATCTTGGCCGGGAGTCCTCAATCTTTTAAGGCACATAGATGCATGAAAAAAGGGTGTGGTATCCTTATTCTCTGGAAGAAAAATACCACTCATGCGCAGCTCAGGGATGAATTTCCTTTATAAAACCTCTTTTCTAGCAATCCTAGAGTGACTTTATAAAAATAGAAAGTCATGTCTAACATCTCAAGCATGACTTTCCAAAAATAGTAAATCACCTTGCATAAATTGGCAATCAAGTATATTTGAAGGAAAATCACTTAAATTGTCATTAATCAATCCTAATAGTTCAATATCGACATAATCCTCAATATTACTAATATTATTAATACTATTATTATCTTTTATGAGACTATGATATTATTATTAAAAGGGAATTACAAGTCACATTTGTCTCCTCAATCACTTAACACCTCTCTCATTGATGACTCTCATGGCTCTATGTAAATCTCTCTCTTTTAATAATACATTACACTCTATTTTATGCACTCATCAAAGAATGTCATATTCCTCTTACACTCATTAAGACATGTCATAAACAATTCCTCATACACTAACCTTAATGGATAAGTTACACTCTCTTTAACTAAGGCACTTACACCTCTCTTAATGGCATGAGTTACACTCCTCTAAATGGAATACAAGGCATGCATATTACTCATCCTTTATGACAAAAAATTGTTGTTCCTTGTTTGCTTGTAGGGGTCTAACCCAGGTTCAGAGGTGATTTAGCCAAACAAATCTCGATACTACTGGCCCTTTCGAAAACAGTTTGTGGAGCATGGACTAAGGTCTCACTCGAAGTAGCATGGGAGGGTTCTAGAACTAGGTTTCCACACCCTGGATATGTCTGCGATTGTTCTCGATGCTACGCGCTCCTTCCTGTACCCCACAGCCTGAGATGTTTGATTCGTACAACCCTACTATGGGGCCGAACAATGTTATTACCCAAATCCTTACTAGTAACCCGATATTAGTTTCTTAAATTAGCTTATCTGTATGCTTTCAGTTGTACTTAAAAATATTCACCATTCATACAGCTGCACGCAGTAAATAAATAGCATAATTGCAAGTGATATCAAACATGTAATAACACAAAAACAGATACACAAAATTCGAATAGAGCTTTTCTTTATTGTTTTTCTTTCTCGGTTACAAACTCGACTCCACTCTATGCATTTAGTTGCAAGGGTCCGCACACTCAGCTGTGGATCTACTGGGCCTCTACGCACTCAGCTGCAGAGCCTCTTCCTACTACTATGACCCAAGATACAATTAGAAACTTTCTCTATGCTCGCTATCTCCTTCTATTCATTCTATTACATTATGATCTCCCGATTCTTTTACAACTTAGAGCCTCGCTCTATTTATATAATCCCATGATTGGTGGACCATGGATAGTCTGACACTACGTTCAAAACTTAGGGTGGATATATGTTAGGCCCCTATTCTACTAGTGTAACCCCTTATTGTTATTAGTAAAACCCACTTATTATATTGATGTACCCATGTGGTGCCCATATTGTTACTATTGTGCCCCATAGAAGCCCACTATTATTATTATTGTGCCCTTACATTATTATTGTTATGTTAGCTCTGATTATGTTATGACCCCTTATAGAATCCTTATATATTAGAGTGGATGTCTTTTCATTTGAATTCATCCAAGAATTGTTCATTTATGTAATGTAAAGGAGGTTGCCCCCTCGAAGAGGCTAAATTCTAAGGTGTTGATCTATATTTTCTATCTTTTCTTGAGATGGTTTCATAACATTTGGTATCAGAGCTTTGGATTCTAAAGTTTCTCTGCTCCAAATAGGTCATCGTGGAATTTTCGTAATAATTTTTTTTTCTACGATGTTTCAGAAGTCGAAACAAAACCCATTTGATAAGACATCGCGGTAAATCTTGGGTCTGACTTTCAGATCGTTTTACACTATATTTTCAGAGATATGAACTGAGGAAGTTGGTCCTTTTGCAGAATCCTGAATTACATTCAAAACAGGTGACCTAGGGAAAATCATCATAAGTTTCACTTTGAGCATCAGATTGAAATTTCGTAAAACGTTACAGAAAGAGGACGGACTGTAGTTTCTTGTATATATTGTTTAGAGCCAAAGGTCAAAACAGGGACACATGGCATGTCATACAAGTTCACTCTACTGAATTAGTCAATAATCAGGTCACTGTGGGAGATTTGGCATAAATCTTCATTGGAGAATCCAATTGGGGTCAGACTAGTGGCATTGGAAAGAGGACACAGAGGAATACTACAGGTCGTAGTTTCAGAACTTAAAGATTTGAAAGTACAGAGTTACAGTCATTTCAAGATCGAGCTCCTAAAATCAAGAAAACGCAAGATAAGGAAGTTTGATGGCAAGGATCCGGTAAATTGGATACGTCAGATGGAGCAATATTTTGATCTGCATGGTGTACCACTGTTACAAAAGGTATGTATTGCATCTTCATATTTAGAACCGGATCAATCTTTATGGTATAAAGGGCTTTGCTCTCGTAAAAAACTTGTTATGTGGTCAATTTTCACGGAGGAAATGATAGCACATTATGAGGATACTAAGAGCAACACCTTCTTTAGAGCAACACCACAACAATTGGAAATAGTAAAAGGGCTTTGTTACATATTGGAAAGTAAAATTATGGCAACAAGGAAGTCTACCCCTCACAACTATAAATATGGAAGTGTTTTTTCTCCTAGCTTTCCACAACCTACAAAGGTTACAACACAACAATTAGAAGAAAAAAGAGAAAAAGGGCTTTGTTACAATTGTGATAGAAAATGCACTAAAGGTCATAAGTGTGCTGAGAAGAAATTACTTTACATAGATTATGAAGACGAGGAAGAAAAGGATGAAGAAACATCAAAAGAAGAGGATATACAGCAGGATCCCACCCGAGAGAAAGAAGAAATGAATCAGACCATATCTTGTAAAGCATTGGCAAGAATTACCACTCCTCAAACTCTCAAGATAGAAGGACATATCAAGAAGAAAAAGGTGCAAGAAGTGAAATCACATCAA
>APFE030021010.1:80071-94120 GCA_000404065.3 Pinus taeda
TGAGGAAAACACTTTTTCAAGGAGAGGGCATGTTAGGCCCCTATACTACTAGTGTAACCCCTTATTATTAATAGTACAACCCACTTATTATATTGATGTACCCATGTAGTGCCCATATTGTTACTATTGTGCCCCATAGAAGCCCACTATTGTTATTATTGTGCCCTTACATTATTATTGTTATGTAAGCTCTGATTATGTTATGACCCCTTAGACCCCTATATATAGAGAGGATGTCTTTTCATTTGAATCATCCAAGAATTGTTCATTTATGTAACGTAAAGGAGGTTACGCCCTCGAAGAGGCTGAATTCTAAGGCATTGATCTATCTTTTCTATCTTTTCTTGAGCTGGTTTCATAATAATAGCCCTATGGATCTAACATACAATTCACGCTCCGCACCTACAATTCACGGAGTCTTTATAAAAATATTACTCAAAACGTGGGCTTTGAACCCCAAGACATGCGTGGGGGGATTCCATGCCCAACAGGCCCCCAACACAAACATCATGACTCACACTCAAGTCACTCTGTCAGCACGACGATCTTGGCACGGAGTCCCTCCAACTGATCCCTAACGGTCTGGATGTTTGTAGCACACAGAGTTGTTGCTTGTTGAACCTGTTGTATTCTCTGTTTTGAGATCTCATTTCCAATGTGCTAGCCTGCATATGTGCATTCATCCGTTGAATCTATGTGAGCTTTCCTTCAATATCTATTGTGCTTTTTAAATCTTCGTCAAAGCATGGCAAGATGTGTGCTTTGAGGACTACTTCCTTATGGTGTGGCACGTCCACCTGCTCCTTTAATTCCTTAGCTTGCTACATCCTCACAAGTCGCTAAGTGAGGACTACTATCTACATAGTCCCTCTGACGTTGTCATACTGCTGCTAGAGTTTGTGTGCCTCTATCTCTAGCCGCTAGATGTTGGGATCCTTCTGCAAAGTTGTGAGGACCTTCAGTGCATGTTGCAACATATTCATATAGTCGTGGACTGCGCCTCCAATATCTTTCATTTGTACTGCAATAGTGCTGGTGCACTGTTCTCTGATTTTTGAGGGAGTGGAAGGTTGCGCCTTCATCGACAACTCTGTGATATGGAGATTCAGCTCCAGTTGCACCATTGTCATCTCTTCTCTCAGGTCAGAAACTCCACTTTCCAAACTGTGGATCCACATTTCTACCAATGGATCCATTGCAATGGCTAGCTCTAGGACATGTCGGTAAGTATCATCTACCATGTGCACCAACAGTTGATTTTGCGACACCAAATCATCGTGTTGCAAGCTGAGCCATTCTATGTTAATTTTCTGCTCATTGAGAACCTAGATTGTGCAGCTCTCCCTGGCTCGTAGCTCTGTCGTTATCCCATCATGTAACCGATATAGCATTTCCCAGGGAAGGGGAGCTAGGTTAAGGCCAATGTAGTTCATCATGTTAAGTGACATATGATCCATTGCATTGGGCATCACTAGAGCTCCCTCTGGCAGCACTAGTGTTTTTACCATCCTTGCGCACAACATTTGTTCTACTGGTGAAGTGTCTGCTATGACGCGGGTAGACAAGGTTCCTTCCTGAGGGGGCCACACCTGTAATTCTTGCAACTGCACCCTAAGGGAACCCAACATAGTCTGGTGCTACGTCATAAGCTCTTGAAGCACTTCACTTGTGACATCGCGAATTGTCTTACCAATGTCAAGGAGATCACCTTCAGTTAAGGTGATCGGGTCAATGGCCAACTTCAAAGCCTTAACCTTCTTCCTTGGACCCGATATCTCTACGATGTGTGACCATTTGAGTTGTGTGTACACGGTCCCTCGGTCCATGCTCCCTTCTTCTATTTTTGTGTCCTGTGCCTCCTGCCCTGAGGAGGTTGCTTGGCCCTCCTCTGCCTGTATTGTTGTTGCCTCTGTTGTCTATGCTGCTACCACTGCTTCTGCAGCCTTTTTCTGCTCTGCGATTGTTTGTTCCGCTTCACACACTACCATTACCTCAGCTCCTACTTTTTTGTTCTACCTTCTCTTGGCCAGTTGGGTGACGCACAACTTAGCATCATCCTTCTTTTTCTGTGCTGTCGCTTTCTCTAGTTCCGCCAAATCTGGGGCGTGCCACTCGAGAGGCCATGTCTCCAATACAGTAAAGATCATGTCATCAATGGCTACAAATGGTAGCTTCATCCACTACTTCACTTGATCCTTCCATGCCCTAATGTAGATGTTGTTCATATCAGCTTTGAAGTTTGCAAAATTTTGTAGACTATTGTGCACTGCAGGTGACAACCACGGCCTCTTCTTAATCGACATATCGATGCTCACCTCCATGAGCACCTAGAAAATTTTTGTGTCGCGAATCCGTTTCATGTCCTTGGTGGCCTGAGTGAAGCACACTTTGTGGCCTCTAGTAACTCTCTATCAATATTAGGGAACTGACTGTCCTCCAGCAGTTCTCTTGCTACTAGCAATATGGATAATAGCAACCACGTGCAGTGGAAGGTCTTACCCTACTCTTGGGCTTCATGACAATTTATCAGAAATTCCTCGTAGAGGAATTCGGCCCAGTTGAACTAGACCCCCTTCATGCATTGCTCAGCTAGTCAAACAACTGGCACGGGTGCCTCATCAACACGGCACTTCCTCATCACTTTGTCGACCAGGAGTTGGGTTGCTATATGGACCCCTTTTTCCTTGATGCTTGAGATGAAGTAGCCCCGCTTCTTCTTCTCCAGCTTATATTTCACCTTCATGGCTTCTGCAAGAGCCAAATCACTACCTTTTCCAACTATAGTCACAGGGTCCTTTCCTTTATAGGGGAGCCAAAAAATCCTATGAATGGGGTCTATCGTGATGTGAATAGGATCCTCCAACCATAGATACCCATCATTCACCAGGCACAACAACTACCTAACGACAAAAATGGTGATGGGTGTACGGTAGAAATGTGGTATCCATAACAAGTGTAGCAACTCGACCTTCTCCACACTGCACAATCATTTTTAGGGATCTAACACTATCACCAGACCCTTGGTGTTCTGCTTCATCAAGTTCTTGGTCTCCTAGTGTGAGAGCTTCTTGCTGTTAGTGAGGTACCAGTCTTCAAATTTCATGGTTGGCACACGGCCTAGGTGTGTGCGCTCAAATACAATACCGTAGGGGAGGAGCAGGGTTTGGAACGAGCTTTTCATTTCATCCAGGTTCTTTAGCACTTTGGTTTTCCCTTTCTGCAGGGGGGACATACGCTGGCATTTTTGTTGAAGATCACAATGGTGGGATTGTTGGGTTGTGTTATATTCTTTCCACAACTACCCTACGTAGTGAACCGAGGGGTTAGAGGGGGGGTGGAGCCCCCCCTTCGTTGCGCCGATTGCGCAGTGGGGGGGTCACAGGGTGGGCGAATCTACCTATGGTTTTCAGTCCATGGTTTTCGACGTGATGGTTTTCGGTCCATGGTATTGGATGATTCGGCATGTATAAATATGTATTGTAACATTGAAAGGAATATAATGAAAAATCAAGCTGGTAGTCCCAGTTTTGGGATCCAGTGGGAAATCTCTGTGTATATGTGTTTTATGTGTTATGTCCTTGCATTTTTATTTTTTCCTGTGATTTAGAATTCATATGCAGGTAATTTCTGTACGGGGTTAAAACCTACATGGATATCCTCCTCCACTTCTTCTTCTTCTTCCACTGCAACAATCAGGGCATGTAAGTCTTCTTCTTCCTCATCTATTTCTGTTGTGACTCCTTTTGGCTTATCTTCCATGGAGAGTTTGTTGTGCCATGGATTCCTTGGGGACATGCATACGGGACCCATCACCTGTTTATCCTTATTGGTCCACAATGTTCGCAGTGATTTGGGGATTTCTGTCACCACCCGACACCTTCTGGAATAGCCTCCACCATTTGGGTCTGTGCAGCCTTGCCGACGAGTACCTCTTCAATTCCTAACCCATCCTTAATGGTCGTCATCATCTCTAGATTGTATTTTGCCTCTCACAAACTTTGGAGCTCAATGATTGCTCAACTTTCAACACTTTGTGCTCTCCTCAACCACTCAATTCTCAAATCACCAAGTGTTGTTCACTGGCCAGCCCTTTGAGTTTTATAACACATTTCGAATTTGAATTTGACCATTCCCCCAAATTTCAAGCCATTAATGCTTTCTTGGTACTAGATTGTCCCAAATCTTGCCCATAACTCATGTCTTCAATGCTTTCCCCGCTCCATTTGGCCTCAAATCAGACATTTTGTCATGAATAGTGACACCAATGGTCACTTCCCAACCCACCCATGTGGTAGCACAACCCTCCATGGGTGGTCACGAGCCCTGTGATTTTCTGATCATACGTGCATCTCCCATATTTTGTAGTCCCCCGGAAGAATATTTTATAGTCCCATGATCCCTTTCAAATGCCTTAAGTGCTAAGACTGTCCTTCGTATGGCTAGCCAGGTGGGCGCATCACCCATGAGGGGCTTCATCTCGTCCTTTACCATGGTTCACAGAGAATCACCATCTTCCATTATGGTGATCGAAATCACGTGCTCTGTTATTTGCATTGCGCTACCATGATCACAAAGTTTGGTGAGATGTGGTCTCAGCCATGGCAATAGACTAACTAGTTCCTGGCAATAGTTTTCCAATTTGTCAGTATGAATGTATGCACCTTGCTTTTTCATCCTTGTTTTTTTGATGAGAAATGCTTCCTCTATTTTGTTTTCCAACGTCCTAACCTCTGTGTCCATTAAAGCACTTTTTTCCCTTAGTTGTACCTAGTCTTTTTCAAGTTCGTAAAGTCTAAAGTTTCCCCGTCGGATCTCTTCCTGAAGTCAAATATGTTCTGTTTCGCGTAATTATGTGATTTTTTTGTTCCGGCCTATAGACCATCATATCTATGGGTGAAATTATGCATGGAATCATCTTCGCATGCTCCAAAAGGAATACAACCCCTGCTTCATACTTCAGCTTCGGAAATGCTTACGCAGTCAAAGTTTTGCACATGGTCCTATAAGCCCACACAACCATTCATACACATAGGTCCCAGTCAGTGTGTCTCACATGGTGGACCCTAATCAACACTTTGAACACCTTGTCGAAGGCTTCCCCGTGTATGATTTTTGGTGTGCTAGGTCTTATCATACTTTGTTGCTCGCGCACTTGCTCTACCTGCTGTTACTTGTTGTTCCTGTTTCCTACGTGATAGTGGTGTGTGTTCATGTGGCTACGTACCATACACCTGTACCCATCTGGAAAGGTGGTCGTGCACGTTTTTTCATCCATCATGCCTGACTTCCACCTGCATCTAAGGCTTCCCAAATCGTAAGTGCATCATCCTTCTGCATTCGCGTCAACTCTCAATAGTTTTATGATGTGTATCCCACCACCTTGCAAGCATAGCGCGCAATGCCCATTTCAAAACATCAAACCACTATTGTTCTGGCACTTCACTCTCAAATTTTTTCATGAAGTCATCCATCACCATCAACCCATCATACATAGGTAGATCCCTTACCTCTGTTGTCATGCAGCGCAGTGATATTACCATCATGTTGCAATTGAGTGTGGTTACCTCATGTAACTAGTTTTGCCATCATTTAGTTTCCTCATCTAAATCTGATGTGCAGGAGCTTCCACACTCCCACAAATTCTGGCCATCCACTATACGATTCACACAATCATGTTCCCTAGCGGTTATCTTGTATATATAGTCTAGCTCGTCATCGCACACTGGCTCTATGTAGCGTGCTCCTTCTGCAGGGTTTAAAGGAACCACTACGCATAGTGAATTCTTCTCAAAAATCATTTTGCACTTCTTTAGATTCATCACTCTGCTCATATCAGTGGCCCAATATATTCCTAGTAGCACGAGATACGGATTGTTGTCATTGAAAATCTCTATCACCTTGAAATCTGCTAGTGCACTTATACCTTCAATCTTCCCATCGATAGGATCTTCTGCTAGTTCGTCATCTACAATTGAATAGGGGACCATTTCAACGTGGGCCTACCCATGCACTCCCAGGTCTGCTTAGGCATCACATTTGTGTCGATCCTAGATCCAGAATTACTTGAATCATTTCATACTCCCCAATTTGTGTAGTCAATCTCATTTCCCTTCTTATTTGTGATGTGTGCTTTTCGAGCTTCTGGACTACGCGTGGTTCTCCTGACCCAGTGCACCTAGTGATAATCTCCTACAATCCTTTCACATCCTTGCTATCACGCAAGAACTTCATACATGTCTCGAGAAAGGTAGTGATCATTGAAGGATCTATCTTTAGTCTAGTTGATCCTGACTACCTGAAGTGGAGGCCTCCGTGAAGCTCTTCTCAACTTCCATGAATGTCTACTTCGTGCATTCCAAATCAAATTCAAGTTCCTTTGTAGGAGCCTTGGGAACCCATACACTTTCTTCAATTGACTTACCTTTGTCATCTCCTGTCATGATACGACTTGTAAGAATGATGTTTACATTTGGGTCCTCTTCACGCGGCTCAAATCTCTTCATTTGCAAATTCTGAGTTGGGGGAGGTTGGAGTATCCCTTTATCACGCAACCTCACTATCAGTGTAGGGTAGTGCTTTGTCTCATGATCAAACTGAGTATAATATAAACATGACACTCTCATCAGATTTGTATAGTCGCAAGCATAATGCCCTAGCCCTCCACAATTGTAAAAAATCATCTATCTACGACCCCTTGCTGGTCCCATTCCACCTCGACCTAGTTTGAACCCTTGAAATCAGGAATGTGCCATCCCTGTATTTGGATCGGGGGCTCACATTTTGGTTTGCACTCTGTAGGCAGGAGTCTGATCCATCATTAGTTCATAACTTCTGCAGTTGAACTCATCATGGCCTATTGACCTACACAAATTATAGAACAATTATTGGTACGTCTGCGTATACTTCTGTAATAGATGACAATTATCCGTAGCATGCTTTTCTCCTATCTAACAAATCACGCACCATAATGCAGGTGCCACACTCAGTGCTGCTTGTGCCTCTGGTCTTAATGATATTGGCCCTCCTCCCACCAAGTAATTCATGAAGATTGGACAATGGTCCTTATCATGCCCCTAACATTTTCATTTTATGCACCATACCTCCTCGTGCACCTCTAGCCAAGTTGTCTTGTCCTGTTTCAGAGTCTACATTTCCAGACACAAATTTTGCAGTTGCACGTGGATTTATTGTACTCTCAGACGAGGATCTTGTATTGGGATCTCATGTAGTCTCATTGCAATCTCCAAAGCTTTAGCTTGGGTGGATAACTTCTGCTACGACAACGTTTTCCTTAGATGTAGTGTTAGTGACACTACAAACCATGTGCGGTGTTTCCCATCTGTCAAGGTCATGTTGGCTTCATGAATCATACTCTTCAGTCTTTGATCCAGATCCCATGTGGTTTCACCTCGAAGTATCACAATCTCCATAAACTCTATAATCGATTGTGTCTCCGGCTTTGGCTTGCTAAATTCCCTATTCAGCATAACCTAGATATCTTTGATCCCTGCATTTGGATGGTCATTAGAATGCTTAATGTACCATGTTAGTGCATGGTCCTACAACACACGTACCAGTGTTGCCTTCTTTATATTGTCATCCATGAATCCTTGTGCTTCCCACACGGCCCTTTCCACAAACCAAAATTGGTCTGGATCTTTATTCCCTACTCCTCTGAATACCAACAATTTTATCATGCTCACCATACAGAATTGTGGTGGTGGTGGAGGTGGTGTGGGTGGAGATGGACGTGACGATGGTGAAACTGCTAGTGGTGTAGGTGGGGCTGGCAAGCACATACTTCGCTTCCTTATCAAACTGATCACGCTCCTCGAGAAACATTTGCGAGTTCTTCCCCGCTTTCCCTCCAAGGTGGAATCAAGGTGGTACTTTCTATCTTTGTGCTACCTTCATTTCTATAGATCCTCCGACTTTTCCTAGCCCTAGACATCAATTTATTCACATAACCCACTTTTCACACAATAGCATCTTAATCCAAGTGTTCAAAGATTTAATGTACTTACCTTGTGGTCCTTTCAGGAAGCATCATTCTCCCTCGCTATAACTGACTATTGTGTCTACCGTGAACTCAATGATAAATCCTCCTATAATTCGTTCGAGCCAATGGTCCACAGCATGTGCGATCTTATATTTTAATGCTTCTTGTCTGCGCACTAATTCTAGAGTCCGCACAATCGGTTTGTCAAGCCTACACCTTCCCTGACTTTCTGCTAGCTTTGTGATCCACTCATACAACTCAGAGGGAAAGGATGCAAAGAAAAATTCATGGATTTATGTATATAAGTAGCACTCCAACCACTATTCCCTTTATACTCACAGATTCCTGTTTTCTTGCACCGCAAACTCGTGAATCTTTCTCTCTAACCATCCTTCAATTTCTTCCTTCACTGGATTCCATTGACATGACATCAAAGATCCCTTATTCAAATCTTGGTCCTGGAAATAGAACCATTTGTTTTCTTGTCGAGGCCTAACCCAGGTTTTGAGGTGATTTAGCTAAACAAATCCCAGTACTATTGGCCCTTTTGACAACAGCCCGTGGAGCACAGACTGAGGTCTCAACCGAAGTAGTATGGGAGGGTGCTAGAACCAAGTTTCCACACCATGGATATGTATGATTGTTTCAAGTGGTCCGCAGTTGCACTCGATGCTACACGCGCCTTCCTGTACCGTGTAGCCTGAGATGCTACCTTTGCGCAGGCCTACTCGGGGGTTGAATAGTGTTATTAACCAAATCGTTACTAGTAACCTGATATTAGTTGCTTAACTTAGCTTATCTGTATGCTTTCAGTTATACTTAACAATATTCACCATTCATACAAATGCGCGCAATAGATAAACAATATAATTGCAAATGATATCAAACATTTAATAATAGAATAATAGATACACGAAATTCTGATGAAACTTCTCTTTATTCTTGTCCTTTCTTCATTATAGACTCGACTCTACCCTATGCACTCAACTGTGGACTGTACTAGGCCTTTGTGCACTCAGCTGCAGAGCCTCTTCCTACTACTACGACCCAAGATACACTTAGACACTTGCTTTATAATTACTATCTCCTTCTATTCATTCTATTCTATTATGATCTCGTGGTTCCTTTACAACTTAGAGCCTCGCTGTATTTATACAATCCCATGGTCTGTGAACCATGGGTAGGTAGACACTACATTAAAAACCTAGGCTGGACAACCCTATGACTCTAACATACAATTCACGCTCTGCGCCCATAATTCCCGGAGTCTTTACAGCTATATTACTCAATACTTTGGCTTTGAGTCCCAAGACATGATGTGGGGGGATTCCATGGCCAACACTCCTCCTATATATGTGTCTCATGTATTCTCACTTAGGGAGAGAGGGAGGCGCATTGTGATACCAAGAGTTGGATAGATTTGAAAAATATTATGAGAGTGAGAGACTTGGAGAGTATCTAATTACTTCCAAAATGGTTTTGAAATTCCTAAACTAAATTACTAAGTAGCTCTACCTAGTGGAGATGCCCATGAGTGGTGTTGGGAGAAAGTAAAACTTATCTTCCTCAACTTGCCCTAGATATCTCTCTACTGCTATATTTTAGTACTATTTGTGAGCTCTTACACCTCATGGGTTCCAGTGGGAGAAGTTCTGCCTCAATATGGTTGGGTGGAAAACTAGATGGTTCAAATGAGTTGGTTAAGCGCTCAAATATGGATAATGTTATCTGCAATTGGAGTTGAATATCTCCTCAAGTATAACGTTTATTGTCCGAAAATTATGGCATAGCTTTAGCATAAAATAAAAAGAAGAAATTTAAATTGATGTAAGAATCTAATTTTGGTTTAAGCTTATGTTATTTGGAATCTTATTGGATAGTTGAAAATGAAGACTACGAGTGGTCTATATGAATGGATGTTTAGATATCAAGATGTTATCGAATTATTATTGGTGTAGTCTATTGTACTAACATTGGTATTATAGAATTTGAGAAAGTAAAGACAAATATTGTTGAAGGTAATGGCAATAAAGAAATTCCAAAGGAATTGGGTAAGAGTTCATGAGTTATGGTTTTGTTTCATGTAATTAGAGACATGTTTTAGAAAGGGTTTCAAGATATTTTGCAAAGTGTTTGACAAAATCCATGAATGAGAAACGCTATTGTTATTTTTATAATTATGCATGAATAAGTGTTAACTTGCAGCCTACTAGAGAAGGAAATGGATGCATACCTAAAATATACCAGGATGACTCACTAGATCAGTTGTTGAAATAAAAATGTTAAAAGAAGACAAGATGGAATAAAAGTGTTTTAAAGAGAATCATTGTGGTAATTTTCAATCATTATGTATTGCACTAGTTCAAGATGCTTGCCATGAGTTTGTAGGAATGATTGAATGAAAATAATGTTTGATGAATCTCAAATCCCTTCAATTCACATACAGTGGATGAAATGATTTGAAAGGAATTTAGAAAATACATAAGTAATTATAATTTAATTATAGGTTGTCATTTGTTTTGCATAGTTCTAGATTGAAGCTTGCATGCCATCTGTTTGACAAAAAATGTAAATGAAATTCCTAGAGTCAACATATTTCCCAGCTTTTAAAAGTGCATCTATGCATGGTTTCATACGGATTCAGGACAACATCAAGGGGTATCCATGCCTTTTGGAGCTGTAACCCCTAATTTGATTATAAAACAATACTTTTCAAAACCCAGATCGTAAAGCTGAGTGATTTTACAGATTGTTGCTGCCAACTTTGCGTGTCTGTTGTCATCTTTTGGGTGAAAGAATAGGATGATTTAGTCATTGTTTTAATATTTTTTCACTAGAACAATTAATATATAAATTTTATGAGCTAAATAGGTTGAGGGATAATCTTATATTCATTTCAAATTTCCTTAAGATATTGTGGCTTCCAAGTGTTCGAAAAAATGCCTCAATGGTTGTAGATTGCATGTTGGGAAAGTGTTTGTTAAACGGCCTCAATGATTATAGATTGCATGCTTGCAATGTGTTTGTGAAAAGGCCTCAATGGATGTAATTTGTATATTGTGTTCTTGCAAATTGTTCGTCAAAACTTTAATGGATGTAGTTTTTTTGCATACAAATTATTAGAGTAAATGTCCTACTTACTATAGTTTTTATGCACTATAAAATTTATGAATAGATTATTTAATGGATGTAGCTTCCTATGTTTGCAAGTGTTTGTATAAATGTGAAAATTTAATTTAATAAGTTGTTGAAGTGTGAATAGAGAATAAGGTAGGCGCTACATCATCTCGAACAATCATTTGCTCAATATTGTTGCACCAAAGCTAGAAATGTGGGTACTATTCCACATAACCGTTGTCGATAGTAGGATTTTTTATTTTTGAGGCAACAAGACTCAAGAAGTTGTAACTAATGTATATTTTTAGTAGTAGGTTGCAACTTATTTATTTTTGTATTAGCATGAGAATCAGAGATTCTCATGACTGATCTGTTTTCTAATTTTCAAGATGTAATAGTTATAAAAGACCCAGATTTTTATGTAGCAGAGGCGGCATATAGATGAGTATCGTTACTCTGTTTCTATAATTTCTGAAATTATTTTAATATGAGTTCACATGAAGATGTTGTTATTGTTTTCCAACTGATTCATTAATCACTTTTTATGTTCTTCCTGCACTACGTTGAGGAGGAAGGGCCCTCCTCACATATTGCAATGATTAGGCAGTGTACATTTCAATTTATTTTATTGATTTATTGTTTCTTGTTGTTGCTATACAAATCATGGATTGCATTCATTACTATTTCTATTTATCTTACATTGTTACACATAGTTAAACAACAGAGGAATAGTAACCAGTTGGCATAGATGTTAGTTTTGGTGTGGTACACCTTTACCTCAATAGATGCGAGTTGTGATTTAATTCTATGGAGTGTTTTTTATATCTGCATACATGATTGACTCACCATTTAGATCAGCGACATCTTTTACAGTTTTTCTGCACTTTCTTATGCCTGCTGGAGTGTATCGACATAGATAGTGTGAACTCCATTGAAACAACAAGACCTACTCTCTGTTGAAAATTAATGTTGCAGTTTGAGTCAATCAAGGTTAATAAAACAACACTACATTTTGGTGCCATTGTCGAGGATGGAAAGTTGATGATACAATCAGCCAAGTTGTTTGTTTAATACATAGTGCTCCTAGTCCATAGTTGTTGGGCGGTAAGACGAGAGGTAAGAACCTGCGCATTGATCTAACATACCTAGGCAGGCTCACCATTGTGATCACTAGGACACTTAGGAAATTTTGATGCTTTGATTAGTGTGTCTTCAGCTCTTCAGTTGTTGGGTAGTAAGATGAGAGGTAAGAACATGAACATCACTCTAACATACCTGGGTGGGCTCACCATTGTCGAAGGCTGAGATACTTAGAGTTTTATTTGATACACATAGGGTCCAAGTGTGCAATTTTTAGGACTTACAGAGATACTGAAATCACCCCACTCTAATAAGTCACAAGAACGATGGGTCGTAGAAAAGAAATGAAGGGTGAAGATTTGGAAAGGAAAATATTTATCTAGGAATTAATCTCCAAGGAAGAAAAATAATAGTCCATCTCTCAAAAGAATGCAAGGAAGATAGGGCCGCAAAAGGCTGCTACTCCGATTTTTATGAAACCAGGTCACAAAAAGATAGAAAAAATAGTTCAACGCCTTAGAAATAAGCCTCTTCGAGGGGGTAACCTCCTTTACATTACACAAATGAAAACTTCTTGGATTATATAAATGAAAAGACCTCCTTTCTATATATAGGAATCTAAGGGGTCATAATATAATCATAGCCGACATAACAATAATAACTTAAGGGCACAATAATAACAATAGTGGGATACTATGGGGCAAAATAATAACAGTATGGGGACTACATGGGTGCAACAATATAATAAGAGGGTTCTACTAATAACAATAAGGGGTTACAATAGCAGTATAGGGACCTACACATGCCCATCTCCTTCAAAAAGTGTTGTCCTCAACGCTTGAGTAGTTCTTGACGCTTCTATAAAAAATTCTTGTCCTCCCATGCGGAATATTTAGTGGGTAAGTCCTTCCACTTGATGAGATACTCAAAAATTGATCGATTTCATAGCTGTTGGGTTCTTGAATTTGTAAATGCTCCAGGTTTCAATATGATTTTTCCTTTGTCATAAAGTTCTTGCAATATTATTTGAACTGGGATCTTCTGAAACTTTTGAATGAGAGGCCACACTTCTTCACCCTTCTTCCATTCATCGCTTGCTTCATTTATCCAATCTAGTAGGATAATAGAAATAACATAAAACAATGCTTCCACATCCTCATCCTTTCTCGAGGGTGCATATGCAACAACATTTTTCTTCCCTTTTTTGTAGATGATGTCAACGTCATAACCCAACATATTTGTGACCCATTTTTTCTATTCTTCTAAATATAATCTTTGTTATATAAAGTATTTAATACTATCATGATCCATTTTTACCTTTAAGTGTCTTCCCATTAGGTAAGGTCGCCATTTCTTAAGTGCATGTAGTATTGCCAACATTTCCTTCTCATAAATAGCTTGCTTGAGATGTAGCCGTAAAAACACCCAATCACCTACATCAAAACTTATTTCACTATGATGTTGATTTTCCTGTTGTTTCATTCGATTGTGCACTAAAGTGGCATCATCATTTAAAAGTTGGAGAACTTGTTGTTGATGCTCGATGTGATATTCCATTTCTTGAATCTTTTTCTTCTTGATATGTCCTTCTATCTTGAGAGCTTGAGGACTGGTAATTTCTTCCAATGCATTACAAGATGTGGTCCGACTCATTTCTTGATGCTCGATGTGATCTTTCACTTCTTGAACATTTTTCCTCTTAATATGTCCTTCTATCTTGATAGCTTGAGGAGTGGTAATTTCAGCCTGTTGGGTCCCTATAATACTAGTGATTACCCCATTACTATTGTAGTTGTACCCCTTATTAATATTTTTGTGCCCCTATTTCCCCCATATTGTTATTACTGTGCCCC